>JALPQI010018825.1:0-27105 GCA_025490895.1 Thaumatotibia leucotreta
ACTCTTACGACTCCCGCGGGAAGAGTTGGGGTGGTGACCAATGTATTCTTACTGCCGTCACCACACGGCCTCTCCTATTAACTATGCGTATGCGTAATGTAGCCGTATAGAAAGTCCGTTAAAAACGCGGGGGCAGTTCATGCTACTGACATTTGTACGGACACTGAAAAAAATATTTAACTGAACTACTTTGGCTATTTCATCATTAACCATAATTCGGTATGGCGTTACTAAAGTTAATTTCTATTAACAAACAGGTTTGCGTATTAAAAACCAAACGGATAATGTTATTCTAAGTTGGGCTATTCGTAAATAAATGCTTGTTTACGTCTTACATTAAAACAGTAAACAAATTCAAGTGTTCACATGTAAATAAACCGCTTGGTCTAATTTAAGAGTAAGCATTGACAATATGCAACAAAAACCAAGTCCTAGCTTCTAACAAAGACGATGTTATTATCCATAACATAAAATTGTTTAGATTTAACTCAACAATGATTTGCTATTTTAATACATATTTTTGTTACATATAACCCGTTTTGTCTAGTAGAGTAAAACCAATTACGGTTTGCTACTCTAGCAGACCATTCACTTTATCTAACCAAATAAAATACAATGTGTAACCAAACGTACTTCATTATATAGACAATACTTAGCATAGAAATAACCAAACGCTTTTTTTGCGTTGCGTTACACCCCCCCCCCCCCCCCCCCCCCCCCCCGGCAATCAGATGCATCGTGTTGTTTTTTTTTTACTCACTTCTCTTACGTTACATCTCGATAAACAATATAAACATTTCTTGGCGATCTGTGTTTTGTGTGATGTGTATGACATATGTATGTCAAGTTACTTGAATATTCCAAAATGGAAGTTGTACCTCCACCAGCAGACACCCTCGGAGACTACCTTCGGGAATGGGGATTAGAAGTTTATACATAAGGACATTTCAAACCATGTCATGTCTTTGTAAACCAAATAATTTTAATTTCTTCATTTTCCTTGTAATCAAAGAGACTCTGAAGCTAATGTATCAAGCAAAATAAAGGAATTACTCGTAAAATAATTTAGAAAAATAAATTGGTTTACAAAGATACTCTGTGCAATGAAAACCTATAAAGTGATGCAAAAAGTACTTTAGCTCGCGATTGTATTATTGATTGATTGATTGATTATTTTGATTACTATACCGTTCTTATAAATGACTATGAATGTTTCTATTATTTGAATGTTTCTATTATTACAATTAATAAAGTTAATTAAAATAAATGTTTCTTTTTTTGCTCGTTTAGTATTACTTCTTTTTGGGTAATCATCGATGTGGCTTATAGGTACACCCTACTTGTAGTTAAATGAGTTGTAAATAGGGCTCACTGCCTGTATAAAATCCAGTACGTCTCATCACCCAGGGGATAAGAAAGGTGACGATGAGACGTACTGGATTTTATACAGGCAGTGAGCCCTATTTACAACTCATTTGATATTTGTCTGTATATGATCCACGTATTTTTGTCATGTATAACCTATTCATTTGGTTAGAAGTAGGCAAACTATTTGGTCAAAATAATTAAACATTTGGCTGTATATGAACAACGTATTTTTGTCGTGTATAACCTATTCGTTTGGTTACATGCAGGCAAATAATTTGGTTAAATATAATGAAACAAATTGCTTAAAATAATACTCTAAATTGGTTATAGGTAACAAAAAAGTTATGTTAAACATTACTGAGCCAGTTGGTTTAGGCGTAGCAGAAAATTAGATTAAAGTAAGTTGTGAATTCAGTAAGATTTTGACAAACAGTAAATTTGTTATCAACATACAGCACGTCTACAATAACTGAATTGTAAACTAAATATAACTGAACTTATGGTAATATACAACAGACAGTTTTCACACGATATAACTAATATTGTTTAGCAATACACAACATCAATTGTTTAGTAGAATATTGACCGAACTGAATTTGGTAAGATATTGCCTTGATTCGCTCGTCACTTTTTTTAAGTTACAGGTTGACGAAAGTTCGGTTACCATTAACAAATTATTTTTTTCAGTGGATGTAAGCCGATCGGCTACTCGCGGATGCCGACGGATCTGGTCGGATTCCATCGCTTCTGCCATACATAATCTATATAGGCATGAAAGTGCGCTCCGGCGCGGATCGATTCAGGCAGTGGGATCCTCATTTTTAATGTCGGTTAAAAAGATAGGGCACATTTGAAAATAACAACAAACATTTTATTTACATTAATATTACGTAAAAATATTTAAATACTCCTGTTATTTCCTGTGCCGTAGTAATTTGGGCAGTATTTGTACTGCACAAATATCGATAAAAACGCTGTCCGTCCGTCCTTCAACTTGAACGACAGCAGTTCGGCGAACTTTACGGACAGACGGCGAAAAAACTGCACGTGTCTGATCGTCCCTAATATATGTACACGATTTTGATCCTTATGTGTACGATATACGTGCTACGTTTACATATTTTACGTGAGTGTCTTTAATCGCTGCCTCCGCGGTTCTGATTGTATAAAGCATATTTTACCTTATAGACGTCGCGTTTCCTTTAGGTAGTTGAAGGATCTTAAGCTTTTGAGATCTGCCTGTACTTGGGTATGAATTTACAAGAGAATTTATATTACTGAATATATCAAAACAAAATCTGACAACCCAAGCCACATCTCAAAATGGGATTGTATGATAAAAGTAACCATATATTCCTGCAATACGGCTACATTTTTAATTAAATTAGTTTTTGAAATGTGACCGTATAGCAAGCTTGCGCCGATTTCAGTTGCATTTAGACCAAACGAGCATTTGCTCATTCTATCCCCCACTACGAAATTCGTTCGTTACACACAACGCGATTCGTCAAATTCGTTGATTTCGTAGAGTGAGGGATAGAATCAGTGAATGCTCGTTTGGTCTAAATCCACCTGTAGACGTTCACGTTTATAATATGGTCGCAGTGAAAACCTTCTGAACGTGGGCCATGTCAGCATATTATGAAGACAAAAACATAAGTATCGTTTTCGCTATCATATAACGGTAGAATGTGATATGGAATGGTTCTGTGAACTCTATATTATGGACAATTGGACATACGATGCTTTTATTATGCTAAGTATACATTATAAGGACTCGATACACAAACACATAGCATGAAGCCGTACCATGAGCTGAGGCCACGTTATAAACGCGGACTTACTTTGTATCCATCCCGTTTCCTTCTAAGACTCAACTCAGTTTTAAGGACTATTTGTCATGTGGTCAAAATTTGAGTTATTTTACAATGCTATAGACTCAAAGACTCGAGTCCTTCAGGAAGACTCGCTAGATTTGTTTTAAAGAAATCAATACAACATTGTGATAAAAACCACCTAAGGTTTTTATTATATTGAATTCAAATAAAGATTGAACAAAAATAAGATTCTTATTTGTATTTATATGCTTATCTTGAACCTTGAACATTTTTTAAATATTTGGTATTGTATCATTTCATAATTTTTGGATTGACACAAAAAAATAAGTCTTTATATTAGGACTGGAGGAAAAGACTCAGTAGTATTTTAAGATCGATAGTCCCGTAAAAATGAAATGAGTCCTAAAATGGGACTTAAAGAACTCGAGTCTTTACCAACACTATCTCGGACCAATTCAATAAAAAAATAATTGAACATCGGTTCGCGATTCTCGGAGATGCCGAGTAACATACACACAAAAAAAATCTGTAGAATCGAGAACCTCCTTTTTCGGAGTCGGTTAAAAAGTAGTTGGGTGTTATTAAAGGCAAAATCGATAGATAACAAATGTTTCTATATCCGGATCTCATTTACGACGATGGTACTAAGTACAACGATAATTATAACGGCGTTAGTGATATGGATAAACTACTGATAGATTAGTACGAAGTCGATGAAAGACAACTCGTGATGACACTATAAAAAAAGCAATTAATATTTCGTTGTGTCTATTTTCATAACGACCAGGGGCCCGTTTCTCGAACGCTTGTAACTTGTAATACAAGTGAAAGTCTCTTTTTGACACTATTAATTAGATAAGGACTTCCACTTGTATTACAAGTTACAAGCTTTCGAGAAATAGGCCACAGGGGCCCGTTTCTCAAAAGCCAAGTGAAAGTCACTTTTTAACACTATACATTAGATAAGGAGCCTATTTCTCGAAAGCTTGTAACTTGTAATACAAGCGGAAGTCCTTATCTAATTAATAGTGTCAAAAAGAGACTTCCACTTGTATTACAAGTTACAAGCTTTCGATAAATATGCCCCAGAGAGTCATATATCATCATAATTTTCATAAATTAGGTACTAAAGTTGTATTAATAATACAACAAGCTTTGTAAGAACCGAGATCTTGAAAAATCTGTCAATATGCGTGGAAAATTTACGATAAGTATACTGGTTTGTGAGACATGAATGACAACACGTTTCATATTGTGTGTATAACAACATTAGTTCCTTATTGGGCTATTAATATTGTTGTGAATGTTGAGATCCACTAAGTCAAAGTCAAACTATTCGTTATTCAAGTAAGCTTATGAATAAGCATTTTCGAATCGTCTGACACAATATCAAGAGAGAAAAAAAATCTACTACCGGTTCTAACCCTACACCACTGTCCTGAGAAGAATCAGTAAGAAACTCAGGTGGACTTGTTTTTTTTTTTAAACAGTACCACTATAAAGGTCGATTCATAAGAGTTGGAATGAATGAATAGTTGTGAATGAAGTAACGGAAAGTATCATCATCATCATCATCATATCAGCCGAAAGACGTCCACTGCTGAACATAGGCCTCCCCCAAAGATAGCCACAATGACCGGTCCTGCGCCACCCGCATCCAGCGGAAAGTATAGTTGAATTGAATCCAGAATTTGGCATTGCATTTGTAGTGGTTACTAATGTTACCTACTATACTCTGGCCAACCAGCTTATCAATAGGAAAAAGCGGCAAATTCAGCATACATCTATTTCATGAAAATTGTTTCAGGGCTTTAATTTCGCAAATTTCGAATTTATTAGGTACTAGCGACCCGCCCCGGCTTCGCACGGGTACTATACCTATATAAAAACCTTTCTCTTGAATTACTCTACCCATTAAAAAAAATCTCATCAAAATCCGTTGCGTAGTTTTAAAGATTTAAGCGTACAAAGGGACATAGGGACAGAAAAAGTAACTTTATTTTATACTATGTGGTGATTAGTCGGGATGATGTTTTTTTTAATTACTCTACAGCTACAGGGTGACATCTGGTTCGTATAGCAACAGTGAACAGGGTACTAGGAACGGTCACATTGAGCAACTTTCATTATGTAGACAACCAAGGAATCGCAAAATAATCGCTAAATTTTTTGCGATTTCTTGATTGTCTATTCAAGAAATTATTTTGAGATTTCTTGGTTGTCTAAATAATGAAAGTTGCTCAACATGACCGTCCCTAGCCAGTACCTACCCCGTTCACTCTTCCTCCGCGACTCATATGTCACCCTGTATAGGTATAGTAGCTATGTCATAAAATATAACTAACATTACGTAGATTAGGTAGGTAAAGTTGGATAAGTTAAACATTTGTTCCATTTTTCTCGGATAGTATTTCAGGACCATTCCATGAAAACGACACGTAAGCGACAAAATCTACTTTTTGTCGCTTACGTGTCGCTACCCTAATAATATATGCTAGCTGCTAGGAAACTCTGCCAATCTTAAAGCCTTGATATGTTATTATTATACCGTAACTCAGCTAAATAATTTAATTTTTCAGAGTATTGAAAAGACAGTGTCGCTTACTACATGTTTTCATGGAATGCTCATTCACATACCCAACTTGACTAAATACATATACTGGTTCTGTCTAAAGCTAATGCTTGAAAATACATCAGCCGCCAGGGTATTATCATAATTTGATATAATGCCAGTAAATTGTGTTATTGCTTCCCTAGAGCGCAATTGTGTTATTACTGAACATGCATTTAATGTTAATGTCTAATGATAATGGGTTTCATTTTTGATTGCATGTGATTAACATAATCGGTATTATCATTTTTAATACGTAAGACTTAAATCTAAACTCACCGATAGAAACTTCTAGAAGATTAAAGAACCTCTAAGGATGGAACCCACCCCGAGACTGAAGCTGTAACGGTCAGCCGCCATTTTATATTAAAAAGGCGCGAAAACATTCAAACACGGAACACGGAAGGATGTGTTTTTCTCCCAACTTCTAACTTCTTTCTCATGTCACTGTGAAATTGTGATTGAAAAATAAGCCTTATACAGCAATGATTAAAGTTCTTTTTGAGTATTATAAATTGATACAATTGTGACGTTTAGATGACGGAAGGATAGGTTTTTATTCCAGTTTTAAATTGAATTCTTACTCATATCATCCTATAAATGTAATACAATTTGAACCTTAACGCCTAATCGAGATAGTTAGTTTTGAAATTGCGATTTACGAAGATAAGACGTTTTGAAAGTAAGCAGTAAACAAACGCTTCATTGGGCAGATTGTTTCGCGCCCTTTTGTTTACAATTAAACAAACTTAACTTTACTAGCAAACTTGAAAAAATCCAAACAAATGCAGTCGGTTTCTATTTATCCATTTACTAAGTTAATTTTGTTGTGAGGTTTGTGACAAAGGTAATTTTTCAGTTAAGATTGTAGCTTTCGTCTTGGAAGCAGGTTCAGTTTGAGATTTATGTAACTGTAATAGTAAGTTGGTAATTTTCATATTGTGTGTTTTTGCATAGGTTAGCGTTTCCTTACGGAAGAAAGTTCTGTTCTGTCTTAAAATTATTCAGTTAGTTTTCAGTTCTCAATGTGGTTGGTTATCTGATTTGTAATACATACTTTGTGTTTAAAGTGATTTATTAGAAACATTTATGGATTAATTTTACGAACCAGATCTCCGTGCTATTGAAAAATGTGAGGCGCATTTTTCTTAAATAAAATTTAATTTTTATTTTTTCATACAAGTGTGTTCATACTGTAGGTACAGTTGTGTGCTAAATAATAGCAGTGTGCATGTACAGTAAGCTGCAGAGAAAAGTAGACCATTACATACAAATTAGTATGCAAGGGGGTCTACGTTTCTCTGCAGCTGACTGTACCTTCGCAAATAGTTTATTAAAAAGGGCTAATTCAAAAGACAGCCCTATATTTAGAATCTAAAAAACTTCGAGTTCATTTTGTTTGGAATCGACCCGATTGTAAATTATTTTCTTAAGGACATTCTTCATATTTTGACCAGAGATATCGGGAACCCTAAACAAAACATTCTTCAACTCAATACGGAAAGATTAGAGCCAAGTCTTGGCACCGTGACGTATGAGGATCTCCTCTTGGCACTTTGTATTGGCATGACGCCTATTGGGTCATAAATGCCATAATACCTACATAACATAAAGGTGTATTTACACTAAACGAGCGAATGCTCTTTCTATTCATCCCCCCTCTACGAAATCAACGAATTACGCATAGTATAGTTAATAGGAGAGGCTTACGTCCAGCAGTGGACCGAGATAGGCTGATGAAGTGAAGAAGTAGCGAACGAATTTCGTAGTGGGGATAGAATGAGCATTCCCTCGATTGGTGTAAATCCACCTTAATAAATAAATAATCATGGCGCAATTTCACAAAAATCGTTCGTCCCACGGTAAGATCAATTAAGGATTGTGATGTGGGTACCAAGCGACGATTAAATAATAGATAGATACATATACAGTTGTGTGCAAAATAATAGCAGCAGTCAAAAAATAGCAGTCAATAAGAAAATGAAAACTTGGACGAATTATTTTGGGACTTTCTTTTGTTACTCAGGTACATAACATAATATTCATTCAAAACGAACTGCAAACTTTACTGAAGTAATATTGAAAGTAAGACAAACATGGTTATGAAAACCAGATTTTTTACCCCCTAGCAGTGAAGCAAACACACCAATTACTTCAATAAAAAATCGGAATAATCGAAAATTTGTACACTCTGCGAGGAAGATGGTCATACAGGAAAAAACATATATTTCTGGATGAGATGGGTGTATATGTAAAGCTTTGGTTGACAGCAATAGACAAGATACGAAACTACAATAATTGCACACAATTGTGTATTTTCCATTAGGTATTTCAGTTTTGAACACCATTCCTGCTAGGGGGTAAAAAAGCTGGTTTTCATGGCCACGTTTGTCTTACTTTCAATATTACTTCAGTAAAATTTGCAGTTCATTTTGAATGAATATTATGTTATGTACTTGAATAACAAAAAAAAGTCCCAAAATAATTCCTCCAAGTTTTAATTTTCTTATTGACTGCTATTTTTTGACTGCTGCTATTATTTTGCACTCAACTGTATGTACTTAAATACATAGACAACGAATAAGGAACAAATATTTGTGATAATAAATGCACAAATAATGTCCTCGCCGGGATTCGAACTAGGCTAGGGAGGCCGACAAGTAGAGGTAACAAAGGTGTAAATACGGAAAATGTATGGAAAATTTGGGACATTTTGTTTGTGATCGAAAGATTATTTTTTTTCTTAACCTATAAGGGTGTCCCACTGCTGAGCAAAGGCCTCTCTCACAGATCTCCACAACTCCCGACTTTGTGTTAATTCTGGCCACTTATTGACGAAGGCATCCAGGGGGGTTACCATGACGTACTAATGCGATTCAGTTTAGGTCGAGAGAAAAGGGACAAGGCTATACGAGTCCGCTAGACGAAATTTGGCACGTCATAATTAGCATCATTGACTGTACCAGCCTACCAGACTGTTCCAACATTTTGAGATATGAAAATGTGTCTCTTCAGTTTTCCTTCACTCTTGAGCAAACTTGGCTATGGGATATAGGATGAGATCACCCTCGAAACCACGAAAATACGAGTCTCCTAGTCGCTGTATAAAAAAAACATTTTAAATCCCGTTTTCATAATCTACAACACTGATGTCCAGCCAATTCAACGCGTCACAGTAACCAGATAACACGCCGTACGCAAGGTCGTTCTATTTCGTCACTTTACCTACTGAAACTGTGATCTACAGCAAGGAAATGTCGCCTTAGTTTTACACAGAATAAGAGTGCTTTTTCCATCAATAGTGTTGCAGATTACGAGGTTGATATAGTGATTAGTCCGACTAGTGGCCATTGGAATCGTAAATTCGTTTCTGACCTACGACACACGCCCACGTGACGTGACGTCAGAGCGTATTATATTGAGATTTACATTTACATTAGTATGAAACGGAGCGTGTTTGTGGTCGATGGAATTTTAATCTATAGATCTTTACATTTAAAACATCAAACGTTAGGTTTGAGAGTCATAGATGGCGCTGTCACTTAAATATTTATTACTAATAAAGGCTAAATTGGATTACATGGGTTGTTAAACAAAACGTAAAATTATTGTTGTTTCGTGTGGTAACAGAGTATACCTAAGGACCTAAGGCCCTACCGCGAACCACGAACAAAGTATTGCCTCTCTCTCGCACTCGTGAAGTCGTACGTAAGTGTAACGGGGAGGCAAGACTCGTTCGTGGTTTGCGGTAGGTCCTCTATAACTACGTGACCCATTTCTTTGGTTTTCCGTTATCCCTAAAAACTTACGAGGCATATATTTAGTATTATCCTGACGTTTCGGGCGAACTCAGGCAGAGGCAGGTAAGTTATACGCGATTTAATCACGTTGTCGTTAAAATATGAGTGATAATCGTTAGAGTTTAGATCAGCATCTGATTTGTGTTTGACAGACATTTAGGTATGTATTGGGTACTGTTCTTTTCTACCTGGATGTGTTTCTGAGCAGTGAGCTGTATTAATCAATAATCGATAAAACATTTTATAATTTTAGATATTTAGCCTTGTAAATACGTAGAATAATTTATCACTTTCATGACTGTCATTAGTTGTAATCGTTATAAGTAAATAGAAGATCTGTCTTAAAAATATGGAGAAAATACTACAATTGTCCAGAGATGTTTGAGCAGTCACTGACATTCTGCAATCGTATACGATAAGCGATAAGTGACCATAAATGGGATGGAAACGGTCACGTTTTTCGTTCGAATCTGTCATTTCAGTTCGTATTATTCAAATAGCTATTGGACCAACCGACAGAAACGGCAATGGAGAGAGCAATGCTCAGAATTTCCGTGCGTGATCGAATCAGAAACGAGGAGATCGGCAAGAGGACCAAAGTCACCGGCATTGCTCTCAGAATTGCCAGACTTAAGTGGTAGTAGGCTGGGCACATCGCCAGAAGATCAGACAGCCGATGTGGCTAGAAACTGCTGGACTGGCGACCATGTACCGGAAGACGCAGAGTGGGCAGACCTCCCACAAGATGGTCCGACGACCTGGTCAAGGTCGCAGGAACCCGCAGGAGGCAAGCAGCACAGAGCCGGTCATATTGGCGATCATTGGGGGAGGCCTACGTCCAAAAATCGACGTATTTCGGCTGGAATGAATGAATGAATGAATGGATCGAATATTCGAATGACCAGTCTCCGAATACTGCTTTCCCCTAGTAAGATCTGTGGGAGGAGGAATATTATAATCTGATGATGAATTGTAAAAACTATGACTAACATTCCCGTGTATAGCTGCACGTCTGCAATTGTCTGTCACAGCGTATTTATAGAGTCGCCGAAATAGCGGAGCACTGTACTATTTATAGTTTATAGAGCCGCAGTTCAGACTATGCATTCGGCGGGTTAACCTACCGGCAATTTCAGTAGTTTTCTCTAACTTATGCCTATTTTTTTAACGGTATTTATTTTCAAAATTGTACAATATACATCTAACTAACCTATATCTAAGATTGGCCCTTGTGGCATTGTACCGAGGATACTGGCGGCATTTACTCGCTGTATCGCAATACTGATGCGTTGTGCGAGGAAGTCACCAGCTCTTTGGTCTTTAGTTACGTCAACCCGACGATTCTCGATTTCAAATGCCTATTTGTGTCTATTTCAGTTCACTACTGGATAGCGTTGAACACGTATTTTTCCAAACGACTCGTTTCTTTCGGAAAAAAACAGTGGAATTATCCACTTTAATTTTCAAATCAAACCAATGTGAATTGGGTCTAATTTCCACTTACAAAAGGCGAAAGCGATGCCTTCCAGGAAAATAATTAGAAATAGAAATGTTTATTTGCAAGAAAACGTTACAATTAGGTCTTTCTTACAACAGTTTGAGAATCAGTAATATCAGAATTCAGTCGACATAAAGCCAACATGCAAAATATTTAAAAGTCGTTTATCAATCAATTTCATTATGAAAGAGATGGAAGAAATTACAGCGACAATGATTATATATTTAAAAACCCGAAAAGAACGAAAGAAACGGAAGGACCGGCCGAGTCTTAACAGCAACAAAAAGTTGACATAATTAATAAATCACGAAACTAACCAAATCGATATATGATTGACTTTATGTATCTATTGTGTTGCGTTATCGTTCACTCTGCGGTCAAGGTTATTACTGGATTATGTATCGCGGGCGTTACATAATTTCAAGGTAAATAGCTGTTTCCGTAATCTTCTAAAAAGTAAATTAACCATCTCCGTCACTCCGATGGTTGGAGTAACTGAGATATAAGCTCAAATTTTGCGGTAGACCTAAAGGCTATTGATAATTGCCTGTAAGTTATTGTGTTACAAATAAAATCGACTAAGTAATACCCCCTTATTCAAACGTTTACTAAATTTAGCAAGCCGATAAGTATAGTTTGTCCCTTTCGATCTAATCAATATTTCTATAATACCGACACGGATAAAATTATAATTATTGCCTTGCTAAGTTAGGAGACGTTTATGAATCATCATCATCATCATCATCAGCCAATTGACGTCCACTGCTGGACATAGGCCTCCCCCAGAGAGTTCCACAAAGATCGGTCGTGAGCTGTCCGCATCCATTGGACACCCGCAACCTTTACCAGGTCGTCGCTCGTTTATGAATACCCCCCCTATTTTTTACTCGATTTTATTTGTAACACAAACACGAGCAATTAACAATAGCCTGTAGACTTACCGCAAAATGAGTGTGGCAACACCAGAGTGACAGAAATGATCGGAAATTTAAGTACGATTTCCGATGTATTTTTTCATAGTAAGCTCATACATTTATCATACTAATTCACAAAATTTAACTACCTGCCGACAGACAAACATGTGGTGTGTGGTGACGGCAGTAAGAATACATTTGTCACCACCCCAACTCCTGCGGGTGTCGTAAGTGTCGACTAAGGGATTGAAGTGTCATTGACCATTATTTGATAAAAGATTGAAGATTTACTGCGATCGCTAATCCGCTTGCCCAGCGTGGCGATTATGGGCATTTACGTCCTAATGCGTCTATACGCATAGTTAATAGGAGAGCCTACGTCCAGCAGTGGACTATCATAGGCTGAAGATGTATGTATGTATGTAAGACAAACATCGGGTCAGGAGACAAAAGAAAAGTAAAAAGGCAGTCTCGCCATTTTGTCTGCAAATCGTCTCCTTTAATTTGCCTCTCTGTCACACTTCGGTATTAATTCCCAAGTGCAATTGAGAAGCAACATGTATATCGTGGTTCTTGGTTTTGTATAGAGTTCTTAAAATGGAAGCAATAAAACGCGTCTGTGACCTGTGACGTAAACATCTTGAACATGGCCGAATATTTTACGACCTGCTCCAAAATTGGGCGCATCATTGCCATATGCAAGGCATCATTTTATTGCAAGCAAGGTTAGCGAGTCGAAATTTGAGGATACGTTAGGTTTTACTCGATCCGCAGTGTTATTCACTAAGGAAACCGCCTTGCTGTCAGGGCTGTGTCAGCGCTGCGGCAGCGTCGAGCCTAAAAATGGTATTCACTAATGTACTTTAAACGACACTAGTGCTCGGCGACGAATGTGGCGTGAGCTGGATCTACAGTGCGTCGAGAGTTTGACGTTTAAGGTACGAACTTTGTATTCTCTAACGAAAAACAGCGACGAACTCGCCCACAACCTCGCTCACAGCCTCGATTCCTAATGACAAATAAAACAGCTAGGATTTTTAACAAGGCTGTCTCGACGTCGAGCTCGTTGACGAACGCAGCGTCGAATGTGTGAATAAGAGAATAGCATAGCAGTAATGCATTCTATCACGCTCGCACTGACATATTGGAGCGAGCGCGATGGCTTGCTTTACGTATCGAGTAAAACCTAACGTTACAGATACTTGCAAAGTCATGGTACGGCTAGTGGACATTGTATTCATATTTTATAAATAGTGATAAGATTCCGCTTGGTAAGATTGGTCGTAGCGGTTTAACCTTAGGTTATCTATTACACTGCCAGTAGAGCTAATAACACTTTATTTCCGTTCCACTGATTATTTAGTAAGGTGCATTTAGACCAAACGAGCATTTGCTCATTCTATCCCCCTCTCTACGAAATCAACGAATTTCGACGAATCACGTTTTGTGTAACGAACGAATTTCGTAGAGTGGAGGATAGAATGAGCGAATGCTCGTTTGGTCTAAATGCACCTGTAGAACGTGGTCGCAGACCGACAACATCGTCAACTCTTGATGATGCCTCGTAGAGAGGCGAAACACGTGCCAAGTATAGTGTTATTTGTGGTGGTTTGTTATAGTTATTTGCGGATTTATTTTTGCAAGTGGGAAAATTAATTCCATGCAAAAAATACGCAAGTAATTATAGCGGGTTACACTAATTAACTACACGTTCTGTATCGCGGAAGAGCAAAGCAATATTGTTCATCCTTTAATATGGACTTCCGCAAAGTAACGCCTGATTCAATTAATTAGTACCTAACCTTAGACATCTTAAGCTGATGTTAGGTTCCAATGGTCAAATGACGCAGGTTCCATGTATAAATCGACTATTGCGTAGCGTACGCGCATAAGAGGCCGGCAGGTATTGAAGACCTTATACGGACTGCGCTTTTTAAGGCAGCGGATTCGAGTTCAGCGCCTATCTGATGTATTCGAGAATGATACCGTTTGTTGATGTACAGCGATGTGATTAAACAACTGTCTTTAGTTTTTTTTGTATTTTTCCCCTCACTAGCTCGTAAAGCGCTCTTTTATCCTTTAATACGAGCGGGTAAAAACGCATCTTATTCACTTGTGAAGCAAAGTAATCTCTAATTCCTATGGCCCACTACTGCCTAGTATAAGGCAAGTAGTGTATGACCGTAGTAAACATGCGCAATCGGAGCTCACATGTTAAATTGGTCAATTCTCACTGGTGACTTTGTAAGCCATTGGCTATATTTAAGTACCAGGAGTAACTCTACGATACGTTTCGACATTAAGTGTTAAATCGTTTTTTTTTTAAAGTTAATTTACATTTGATTACATTACCCGGAACCATAGACCAGGTTCTCTGTACCCGGAACGGACGCTCGTCAAACAAGAAATTGTAGGAACGACGCTGAAGGTGCGTTCAAACCAAAAGAGCATTCGCTGTTCTAGCGCCCGTTCTAAGAAATCAACCAATCACGTTTTGTGTAACGATCGAATTTCGTAGAGTGGGGGGGTTAGAATAGCGAATACTCTTTCGATTTGAACGCACCTTTAACAAGAAATTGTAGGAACGGCGCTAACTGGTGCGTGCGCGTGCGACGCCCTACCGCGAACAACGAACGAAATGTTGCCTCCCTGCCAAACTTATGTACGAATTCACCAGTGCGAGAGAGAGGCAACACAGAGCGGGACCCGCGAGCGAGCGCACGGTGCTTCTTGCCCTTCTTGGTGACGTTTATTTTATTAATAGATGCTAATTAATAGTAAAATCACGTGGTGAGTTTATTAAGGTCATTGTTAAGGGGGTGCTACACAACACGTTTTGTCAGACCTTGTCTGCAAGGATACCGTAATATTTACGGAACGGGAAGTTCGGATTTGGAATAAGGCGATCGAGTATCATAATTCGTAATTACCCTGAGCAGTTTCAGCCTAGCGTAAAAACTTGTAGCAACGATTTTAAAAACAAAAATACCCGCTTAATGGTCTTAAAACTTAAGCAAACCTGATATACCTACCTAAAAAAAAACAAATGTGAAAATTACGTCTACCAAATGTACGGTTGTCTACATTTTACAGTTTCCTGGATAAATTCCCAATTCGCAAATTACGAGCTTTTGTCTCTGTCACTTCAACAAAGGTGACACTAGAGTGACAGAGTCGGATACCAGACATTGGCGATCTTCGAAATTAGCGGTAGGCTTACTGAAAATCATGATAAGAGGTTAAAGGGACATATATAAGATTATATATATAGAATAGAATATAAGATTATTATGGCCTGGCCACGACATTGGTCTAAGGCGACCGGCGGGGCAGAAAAACAAACGTGTGAGAGAGAGTTCCGATATTGGCCTGTCGCTCCAACTTATGGATTCGCTTGCCGCCGGTCGCCTCAGACCAATGTCGTGGCTAGTCCTTTAATTTCACGGTGTCGGTAAGTCCTCAAGTTTCGAGAGAACGTGTGTATCCCCCTTAATGCAGTTGGCAACATCGCATTTTTCCAAAGATAAAGATCTTAGAAAAGTCAACATTTCAGTTTTATCTTGAGATATAATTAGATGCAGACTCATTTAAATCATACTGGTAATTATCATGATTCACGATTCAAAGCTTTCATAGTCCTAATGTCGCCGGGATAAAGTTCTATTTTGCTTGGTCTGTGATGGATGTGTCTTGATAATCGTGGGTGTAAATCATCTCCCACGCGTGCATATATGCGCTCACTGAGAGCAGTGCTGGAACGACGTAAGTTAAACTCAAAGTTTAGTCTCGCAATGTAAAATAGGGCTTAGAAAATTGAACTTGTGCGCAACCAATAACGGAGTTTGATTAATTTCCCGAGAGATGTCGCTGTTACGTACGCGGCAATTTCTACATCGCGCAAGTGTTTTTTCTCGTGGAAGTACAATGAGGGTTTTTGATACTTTTTCTGCCGCTATGGGGAGGTGAGATGGCAGCACTGAGCCGACCTTATAACGAACTGTCAAAATAAATACGCGCATTTAATTTTCAACATATTTATAGGTTTATTTATTCTGAAAACCATTACTTTAGTCATATTGTTACCTAAAATAAATAAATAAAATAGTTCCAAGTCAATTCTCATGAAATGAACAAAGTTATAGTAATTATTTTTGAATACCAGTGACTTTGAGCGCCTGTTTTAGAGTTCAATCTTCAGTACGACGACCATGTATTAGTCGTAATCCATTACAAAATCAATTATCTTCCAAATAAAAGAGAATTTCAATATTTTAGGCCCAGGTGCCTATGAATAGTATGAATCTGACAGCTGTCGAGACCAGGTGCGTACGAAGCGCCGCCTGGTGGCAGAAAAATTATCGAAAACCCTCATTGTCTTGTCATTGTAAAGTAAGAATTAGTATCTGAGTATGTATAGGTGCATTCAGACCCCCACACTACGAAATAAACGAATCACGTTTTGTGTAACGAGCGACTTTCGTAGAGTAGGGGGTTAGAATAGCGAATGCTCGTTTGGCCTGAATGCACCTTATGTCTAAGATTATTCTCGGCGTTTGTTTTGTTTAGTCTTTCGCTTCCCTTCAAAGCCCTGATGACGTTTTGTATTATACTGTAGGTACAATATATTACAAAACAAATAACAACATAAGAGACGTTACGTATTTACAATCTACGTTTTAATCGTACTATTGGTTCACTTTAGTTAGGCATTTATTTAAAGCCCAGGTACCTATACCTGCAGAGTACAAACATTAATTAATTCGTAGCATACCCATACTAGGCACTGTACTATAGTAGTAATAGGTGCCACAGCAGCTGCCTATAAATAAATGCTTGCAACACTAGTCCATTACATAAATTAAAAATCCTTCTTTTAGACAACTTTTACGTCAGTTGGTCTAATTATTAATAGTCAAGTTAGGCCTCTAACAATGACTACCTTGGAGTGGAATGCACAGTGAAAGTTTGCTTCTGTATAGGTACTATGGTCATGTACAGCAGTTGTAGCCAGGTCATTAAGGATAAGATTATTTTTCCCATACAACTGCCTACAATATCAAATTTAGAAATTCGACTACTATATCCAAATTGCTTGAGGGATTTTATTAACTAATAATACATTTTATCCATGGTTAAGCAGGCTTTAATATCATTTACATAAATTGTGGGTACAGCAGTAAGAATTCTTTTATCAACCATTTCTTCCCATGGAGTCCGCTAAGGGATTGAAGGGTCTGACCATTTATTTATGGAAGATTGATGATGGGCAGCAGCATCATCATAGTGGACACATTACTGCGATCACTAACCTGCTTGCCCAGTGTGGTGATGATGGGCATTTAACTCCTAATGCGTCCATGCTAAGCAGGAGCCGTTGTCCAACAGTGGGCAAAAATAGACTGATGATTTGTGAAGTGACATAAATTGTACCGATAATTGACAGTTCCCATTTCAAGATACTCAATAACATCATCAACAACTAAGTGATTGTATATAATAATAAAGAAAGACAACTGGGAAAATAAACGGTGTTTACAGTAAACATGAACTATCTTTCAAGATAAACAAACTTGTTATTGCAATTTTGCTTTCATGGAATTAGGTATTTGAGAATAATAAACAGATTTTTTCTGATATCCACTGATATGCCACTTTGTAGTACAAATAGAGAATAGAAGAATAAATATTTTGTATTAATTGATACTAGCAATTTACAGTTTACCATAAAATTATATTAAAAAAATTAACTTTAGTTTTAGAACTATAATCCTAAAGCCAGTGATTATACTGAAATTGAGGATTATTTGGGGTCTTGCCAATCTAGACTTCATTCTTTCTGTATGATTGTTTAGGTTTTAAAAATGTATCAAAGGAAAAGTAAATAATGCAATCATCATCATCAGCCTATGTTGGTCCACTGCTGGATGTAGGCCTCTCGTATTAACTATGTGTATAGACGCATTAGGAGGTAAATGCCCATAATCGCCATGCTGGGCAAGCGGAATAACGATCTCAGTAATGTGTCCACTATGATGACGCTCCTGCCCATCATCAATCTTGTAGAATGATTAGTGACACTTCAATCCCTTAGTCGAATCTTACAAATAATGCAATAATCTACCTATTACTATTATGGCACTATTTCGTTTCACTGTTCATATAGACAATTTTAAATAACTTAAGACTTATATTATTAAGTATTTTATTGTGACCAGATTCTCTATGGAAGAAATGGCATTCATTTTATTGCTTCTTTAGTTCTTATGTCAAGTATTAAGTAAGAGATGGGACTAAAACAAATAAGAAATAATATTTTAGCACAGATGGTGCCTTTTTTAGGCTCTAGTGTGAGAAGTGTGTCATTTTACGTCAGGTCCAAAACTTCGAAAGGCCATCTGCACTGAAAAACGTCATACGAGACACAAGCAAAAACAATTCAAATAGATTCAATCTATTTAAAACATGGCCACTGGTTTAGAATTTCTTCACTGGTTTCATTTGGTTTGTTTTTCGCATGTGTGTTGTTAATGTCCTATTTTATTAAAACCTGTCACTTTTTTCATATTTTATGAGCTAAACTAATTTGCACAATGTATTATTTAATATAGTGTTCCCAGACAATATTCAATACCCTCAATCTCAATGAGGGTTGTATTAACATATTCGCTGCAGCAATTAGTTAACTGTGCAATTAAACATATGGGTAAATCCACAAGACTGTAACGAGAGTTACCAATTATTTGTATGTTCTCATACTAATTAAGTACATTTAAGGGTCCACATATCTACCTACAGGGCTAGGCTAGACGTACGGAAACTCAACTTTGATTAATTAATTTTAAAACATACGACAGAATTGGTAACTCTCGTTACAGTCTTGTGGATTTACCCATACTGCAATGAGTGTGTTAAGGCAATAGCAAATGAATTGCAATTAAATTAATATAATTAATTTAAAAGAAATAACCTAAGGTTTGCTTGGGAGTATAAAAAGTAATCAGACGTTTGATATGCTGATGTAAAATATAACAACTATATAAATGGTTACAATAATGATATTGAATGACTTTATTAATATGTATATGCATAGGATAAATACTATAATATTTATACCAATCAGTAGTGGGATAATATTCAGTAGTAGGATTCCAAAGAATGATTAAGTGATAGTAATTCAATTTCACACTTTACATAAAGAAAGTATGTCAAACCATAGACAAAACCACTAATGTAAACAAATAAAAGTTAACTTAGAGGTAGATGACTTTCAAAGTACCACTACTACCAGCGTTTTCTCTTCTAAATTACAAGTTATGTTACGTCTCTACAATGGGCTTTTCAAGACCATTTTTCAGCAAAAAGTACATCAACAAAAGCGCAAAAACGACTTCCTAAGTCAATTAATTGTTCAAATCGCGACAAAAACAATTTCCTACTACGTATATCCTAATATCAAACACAGCAACCAGTTGCCTTCCAAGTGCCGAACGGGAAACGTACAGTATCATATACCGTACGAGTTTCACCTAGTTTACTCACTAATATCGGCCGCTAACCGCGTTTACATATGCGTGATATTAACGTAAGTAATCAGCAACGTTTTTAGGCTACTTGACACCGCTGGAAGAGCCGGCCTTCCAAATTAAGACATAACTAAATGTGCTCAATTTGTAAAAACACACTAACCTTTTTATTAGAGTAACAGCGTCTCCGGGGCGAAGACGTAATTCCATTCAATGGTTAACTCAACAAAAACCACTATAGTTAACAATTATTATCTATTTCACACAATAATTGTTTGGTTTTTTAATATTTTCTTTTATGACACTCGCGGACGTGAGCGATGGAGCGCGAAGCGACGCACGCACAGATAGTAAAAAAATGTGCATGTCTATTTCTACGTTTAATGTGGTGTTGCCATGCTATTAATAATTTCATTTAAGGAGAAGTTACTCGTTGTACTGATAAATATTAGTTAAATTAAACTCATTGCAACGTGTTAATTAAAAAATGAAGTTTCTACTTTGCATCGCTATGTTAAATAAAGCAAAAATATTGAAGCATTTACCTGCTAACTTAAAGAAGGAATTGACTAGCGAAGAATGAATGGAATAGCTATGGAAGTTACCGATTACCGAACGTAAAGCAAATGTCACTGTCAAATCCATTGATTATTCCACTTTTCATTTCCGATATTTCTGGCTGCGTTATCATATCATTAACTTAGTACAACAAATGAGATAGTTAGGTCGTTTAAATAGATACAAATTGCTTCTCCCAACAATGATCAAGGCAATTTTGGTGTTTAACAACCATGGGAAGCCCAGGTTATCCAAATTTTATCAATACTTTGTAAGTATACATGAAGTATTTACACTATTTCTTAGAATTTGCTATTAAAAACAGCTTGGAAGAAGTATTTCACATGTATTAAACACTGTTATTTGTAGACCGTGGAATAGGTATAAATAAATCTAGGTTATATTTCCAAAAATCTTCAATTTTACTCTCTCATCGGAATAACTTTCACTTTGAAATCACATCAAGCACTATCAAATTTCTTGCTATATTATGATTTACTAGTGTAACTAGCTACAGTGTGTATGATTTGATTCCAATAACTTAATGTTCCCATGTAAATACTTCAAAATAATACTTAAAAAAAACATGCAGTTAAATTAAGAACCTTCTCCTTTTTTTGAAGTCCGTTGAAAATAGAACTTTTAGGATTGTGTGTTTTTTCCCATAAGAACAAAACAACAACAACAAGTTACTAAACTCCTGTTGATAATTTGGTGGCTGAGTGGATACAGAAGGGAGTGGAGACACATAAATATGGTTTTATGTATTTACAGAATGAAGATATGCAGCAACAGATAATAAAGGAAACATTCCAACTGGTGTCAAAGCGAGATGACAATGTGTGCAATTTCTTGGAGGGAGGAAGGTAACTTTTTGTTATAAAATGAAGGAGTACAGTGGGACCTCTTTACTCAGAACTAGTGTTGAAACTTTCCAGATTAAATCCCGTTTCTTTCCAAATAGCTGGTTTTTTTTCCGTATTTTTTCGAAAAAATTAATAAAATCTTCCACTTTAATTTTCAACTCTAAACTAAGGTGAATTAGGTGTAATTTTCACTTATACCAGGAGAACGCGATGTCACCGAGGAAAAATCAATTGAAACAGATGGCAAGGAGTGACAGTGACATTGATTATTTCTGTAAAAAACGGAAATAAACGAAATTTTCATACATTCCCTAAAAACCCAATTTGATTTTTTCCGACATTTTCAATGCTGCTCAGAACGGTTTAATCCGAAACCCTTCTGTAAGCCGAATGGCCTACCTAGCTCACGTCTCTACTTGTAGTGTTAACATCTCTATGCCAGTAAAAATACTTTTTATTTTTTTTTTCTTGTGAGATCAAAAAACCTTAAATGCAGTCATGTTTGTAATTTTATTTTATTTTTATTTAATTAGTACACCAAACCGACATCGTAAATTAAGGATTTAACATTTGGCATAAAATGGCATATATGCTAGCATGAAATCCAAAGTAAGTGTACACAACATGAACTACGATTAAGTAATGTCAATTGTAATGACGATTAAGTACAATATCTTTGGAAATTTAAACTTTATTGGCATTTTTATACTATAATATTGCTAATAATTTACACAATTAATACCAAAATCAAGTTTTTATGCAAATTAAGTGCATAATGATTGTGAACCTGACTGAAATTAAAGGTTTATATTCCCACACTAACAGGGTGATCCTAAAAGTGAAAACGCTAATGACTATTTGAAAAACTGATCTGTATCGTCCCTGTGATCAAATGCGTATTTATTTCAGTCTCATTGGTGGCTCAGATTACAAACTCATCTACAGACACTACGCCACACTCTACTTTGTGTTTTGCGTCGACAGTTCAGAAAGCGAACTGGGGATTTTAGATCTAATACAGGTAAATTAACATATATGTGAATTTAGCAAAAGTGCCATTTGTATGAAAAAAACCAGCAAGGTATATCCTTTTACTTAAAAAGCTCAATCATATTCACAGTAAAAATCAAAACGTGTATACTTACCATTTTTCAGTCGAAAGTAATGAATTAATTGTACTTTTGTACCATGTCTGTGCCCTGGATTGTGTTTAATAGGTTATACAGTGTATTTAACTATCTATTTATAATTTTAACAAAAAAACGACTTCGAAATTCACTGCCAGTTATACATCTTTGGTATTTTTTTAGGTATTTGTGGAAACACTGGACAAATGCTTTGAGAATGTTTGCGAGTTGGATCTGATCTTCCATGCTGATGCCGCTCACCAGGTAAGACAATAGAACCAGAATCATTAGTTTTGTCAGCCTCTGTAGCCCAGTTGGCGGGGACCCTGTCTGCGAAGCTGGAGGTTCCGGGTTCCCAGCGAGGGCATTATTTGTGTATTTATTTATTACAAATATTTGTTCCTTGGTCATGGTTGTCTACGTATTTAACACGTTCGACGCTGGTGACACACATATGTGACCGAAAAAACTGTACTCCTATGCCAGTGACACACATACGTGATCAAAGTAATCTTATTCTTATGCCAGTAGCATTAATCAAGTTCTCACTCCTATGCCAGTGGCATCGAAATACGAACGTTTTTGACACAGTGCTGTGTCACCGGCATAGGAGTACAATCTTTTCGGTCACACATGCGTGTCACTGGCATAGGATTTCTAGCAGATAATTTCGATCGGCATAGTATAAGCACTTAGTGAAACAGTACAGGAGGCGAACGTGTTAAATATCTATATATTAAATATATCGTCGCCTGGTACCCACATCACAAGCCTTAATTGAGCTTACCGTGGTACTAGGTTCCCAAGATATTTATTTATTTATTAGCTGGCGCAGGCACATTTTTTAAACGAATATTAGGGTCATTTTAGAATTATAACTAACGCGAGACTCAAATATATTTAAATATATTCAAACGGGTTACTCACGTAATTTTAATCGATGATTGCTCGACATGTGTATCCCGCTCTAGCAGAGAGCAAGCCCGCAGTACACGTCGGGCTTTGGTCGCGAGTACTCCATGATGAGGATCCTCTAAATGGATCGAAACATGTCGAGCAATTAACCCGTTTGATTAATATTTTAATATTAGAGTCAATCACTTTTTTATGTCACTAATTGCTATGGTTATGTTTTCTTAAGATCACACTTTTGACAGTTACGTGGCCTATCCAAGGTGGGTCATCCACTAATCATGTTAGTAGGCCATGTAGGATATTTCTAACAAACTACAACTGTTGTCCTCTCGGTGATGCGACAGAAACAACAACAAAAAAGTAATTGAATTGATTAACGAAGCAGTAAAAATGAACACGATTGACACATTGTTCACTCTATTCAGGGGAGTGTGGTTTGTAGGTGTAGTAGAGTTAAATACAAAGAGTTTTATAGTTACTTGTATGTATGTATTTAAATTCTTTATCGTACACAAAACACAGGTAAACATACACATTTATACAAAAATGTTGACAGGTACAAAAACCACTTATCCCTGTAAGGAATATCTTCCAGTTTTGAGCAAAGGAGTTGTTTATATGAAGCAAAAGATAGACAAACATACCATGTACAGTGGAGAATGTATTTGAGTAATACCAAATAATGGAGTAATACCAAATACTACCATAATACCAAATACTTGTTTTTTTGAAGGTGCTAGATGAACTGGTGATGGGCGGCATGGTGCTGCAGACCAACATGGCGGACATCCTGTGCCGGCTGCAGGAGCAGAATAAGATGCAGAAGGCTGAGGTAACATTCTTCTTTTTTATTCTAAGTCACTTGTCCCACCGCAAGCGAGTAAAAAAAAATACAGATGGTGCCGTAGATTCTCGTATCTTAGCCTAGGATACCTATCTTTGCCTAGCGTGAAAAGTTAAAGTTCACGCCTTATTATTAAGGCAAACTCTCAGGTAGCAAAGTACATGTTTTTCATACTTGCTATTTAGTAATTTACTGTAGACCGTACCCTAAAATTAATGCGGAAACTACAACTTTTTACACTAGGCGAAGATAGGTATTCCAGGCGAAGACACGGGGTTTTACGGTGCCTTTTTGGGCGCTAGTGCGAGAAGTGGCTCATTTTACGGCAGTTCCAAAACTTCGGAGGGCGATATGTAGGAACCTACTGAAAAACGTACGAAACACGTGCGAAAACGAAATTCGTAACTCGTGTCGTGTCCGTGTCATGTCGATATTGTTTCTCTTTTGTTATGTTATAGTCTCTTTTGTTTACACGGGGCGCTTATCAAAAGATTCAGAAAGATTGTTCAAAAGAGACACGACAGCCATTTTATAGCGCGTTGCTGAGCAAGTAACTATAAAAATACCAGTGTCTCTCTTATTTAGACGGGCGCGCTTATCTTTTATTCGATTTTATGGCTAATAGCTCATAGCTTCATTGCTAGTGGTGGGACAAGTGCCTAAGGCTGTTTTAGTGTTTTTTTTTCACACTTGCGGACACAACGTAACGTACTAACATTTCTTAACTCATACCGAATTTCAGTTTGCTATAACTCCCGCGATGCATGCTGGTTCGCTTAGGCAGCAAGCGTGATGAAAAATATTTTTTCACACCACCTAATCGAATACGGGTCTTTTCTTCCCTGCTAGGAGGGATCAAAGTGGCACTTTTCTGTTCAAGGACTTCTATTGCCAGCCTAAAAAATTACAATAAAATATGAAAACAGTACGTTCATAATTGATAAAAATGTCTTCAGAATCGGTTATTGTATAAATATTAAATATGTGATATATCCTATATTTTTCTCATAGGTGGTGTGAAAAGCAGTATGTGTCACACGGTATCAAAATTATTTCGTCTTGGGCGGTAACGCTTGAATCCTTCATTACGCTCAGGATTCCACTTTAGAATCCCTTCCTCGGGATTCAATTGTGGAATCCGTCGCTCCATTCAGGATTCAATATACGCCCACGCCGGAAATATACCATTTTGATCCCTTGTGACAAAATCTAATATTTTTTCTTATTCTTATTCTCTTCTGTTATTAATGTCGAAAATTCCTTAGGCGGGTATATCGGCAGCGCCGGCGCGTGCCGTGTCCGCCGTGAAGAGCATGAACCTGCCGCAGCAGTTGCGGGATATGAGGCTGCCCGACCTGCCGCAGGCCATCAAGGTATGATGATGATGTTACTGTCGGACGATTTTACTGACGACCAGATATCGGATTCCGTGGGGCAAAACTTCTTGACAGCTAGGGATTTCCTATATCGATAAACTCGTTTATCGATACGGTCTTTAACAGCGTCAATAATTTCGAAGATAACCGCCTGATCACCTTAGACGTTAAAAGACAGCTACGTAAGGAAAGACCTAAGCCCTCCTACGCGTACACATATAATGCAGCTGGTCAGCTCTATTGCTCTGATTGCAGAAGAGTATTTAAAACAAAGTTCGGCCTAGCCATCCATATCAGGGCTCACAGTAGACAACGTCCATAGAGTTTATTTGGGGTCGCCGTCATCAAAAACGATGAGGAGGACTATATATATCGATACTAGTTCTATATACTAGTAACCGCCTCCAACATTGTGTGTGTTTTTTGTAACTATTGATCACTTTATGAAATTTTGTTATGCTCCTATAACCTCCACAGATATTGAAGTCTTCTAGACACCTGAAATGGATTTTTCAACCAAGACGGAAACGCTTAACTCCCGAATATAGGGAAAAAATTCTGGTGGTTTACTTAACAATAATAGATCGGACAGTCATAAAAAAAAATTGTGACGAATACATTTTTCAAAAAGGAAGAAGAAAATTTAGCTGCTATTTTATTATATAGGTAATACTCTTTTAATAAAAAATATTTTATAAGAAAACCTTTGTGTGGTCAGTAGTATTCAGAATGTATCGATAAATGAGTATATCGATATAGGAAGTCCCTAGCTGTCAAGATGTTTCGCCCCACGGAATCCGATGTCTGCTGACGAACGTATGATGTTATTCGGCCTGCAAGACCTTATTTCACGGCTTTGTAGTAATGTACTATTTACCCTCCAAATATGTATGTATTCTACAGGGTGCTCATGAGTAACCCGACAGACTTTACCAATGCATTTTTGATGTATTTCGACATCAAAAATTTTACATGACATATTATATCATTTTCGGACAAAAAAATTGTTTTAAACTTATTTGAGATATTTTGAATTTGTTTCTACATGACCAGTAATAGGTTGCAAAGTAAGTTTTTGTTGTTTTACAATTATTATTTTTTGTTAATAATTTTTCTCTATCTACTTATAGATAAAAACTTTTAGTGTAAGAATTTTAATCGTGCAGGTATTTTTCAGTGAGTTACGATTAAAATAGTTTTCTGAAAAACATGTCATTATCTCTGAAACTAAGTCGAATCCAGAAAGTTCATATGACATTATTGTCTCAAAATGTGATCGGGTAAATCCACGGTGACTCGCATTACTTTGTAGCCGCCATTCATAACAATCTGGTCGTAAATTTGAAAACCGTCGCTATCTATATTCAAAACTTGATAACAATGTAACAAACTACATTACTGCGAATCATTCACAGTGTACTTATTTCTCCAACATATTATATCAATTGTAAAAAAATGGAAAATAGCTCCGTTACTCGCGTTACATCAAATGGACACGGGGTTTTACGCCTTTTATGTTTATCGATATCCCTTTGATTTTACAATTAATTTGTTTTAACAAAATAACAAAACAATGACACAAATAATCAAGCTTTTTTAATAGTTACCCATTTTAAATCAAAGATAAACATTTATTTAAATAAAACATAAAACTTAACGATCTCGCATTACGTAGATTTCGTTACTCGCATTACTTGTGACAAATGGACAATTGGACATGTTTAAGTCCCGATGGTTTCACGAGAAATGAGATAGAATTCATCATTTCCGACAGGAAACGTATATTCAGTACTGTCTCTGTGATCAACAGGGTGAAAACCGGTAGCGATCATCGAATCGTCAGGGGCTCACTGAATATCAATGTTAA
>JALPQI010018826.1:0-24943 GCA_025490895.1 Thaumatotibia leucotreta
AAAATGTATACTTATGTCTTAATATATCTATCCTATCAGTCAATTATTGCGATTACCAGAGGAAAAAATATTGTAGTAACCGTTGTAGTCACTACAATCAATCTATATATATACTAGATGGAGCGATAGCGGAGAAGCGAAATGATAAGCAAACTTTAACATTTAAATTATAATAAAAGTAAAAGCAAATATTAGCTACAAATTTTAAGTGTGCGTAACAAGCGGCAGCTATACAATTCAATGCGCGGGTGCATACGAACGCGATATCGGAGCGAGTGACCGGCGCCGGCGCAGCGCGGGAACCAGATCCGGAGGCGACGGCGGGTGATGCGCGGGCGCGCGGGACGCATGACGTATGCGCTTCTCCTTTGTGTCCGCGCGTCTAGCAGATGGTCCAAGCGCCATGAGCGGAGCGGAGCGGTTAGCGAGTTACCGCTACAATATTCTTAGTTGAAGTCTTTTACGCAATGTACATACAGGGTGTTTTTTTTTCGACCGTTCAAATTCTACGTAGTGAATGTGTAGGTCATACTGACCAACTTTTACTATGGGGACAAAGTCGAAATCGCGAAAAAAAAATCAGCTGTTTCATACATTTCGGCCGGCGTAATGCCGCCAATTTGTATGAAACAGCTGATTTTTTTTTCGCGATTTCGACGTTGTCCCCATAGTAAAAGTTGGTGAGTATGACCTACACATTCACTACGTAGAATTTGAACGGTCGAAAAAAAACACCCTGTATACCTTCCTTCTAAAATATATTATAAGGGCGGATTTTTGTTTTGATGTCGTATTTTTAAATTTTCCAAATTTGGACTTTTTTTATTTTTTCTACTCAGAATCACGAACTCTTTCGATCCTTACAGAAATAAAAAAGTCTCCAAAAAAAAATTTCATCGAGTTACTATTTTCCATACACTTTTTTCGACTGTAACTCAGTGGAAAAAATGTATGTATTTTTCGGGACACTTTTTTCTGCTAATGAGGATCGAAAAGGCTCGTGATTCTGATTAGAAAAAAAATCCAAACTTAGAAAATTTGAGAAAACTAGAACTAAATAAAAATCCGCTTATGATTGACTTCACTTTGAACTTGACAAATGTTTTTTTGCATTTGATTTCAATCTTGCTCCGTTGTCACTCTTCGTGATATAATTTTCTTATAATACATTATTATTATAATAATGTCGAAAATTAAACAGTATATTTCCAAAAACATTGTACTTCATTAAAAACATATGAATGTTTCTTGTCACCAAGTTCAATACCATTTTCTTGAAACGTGTTCCGTTACATTTTCATTAGGTTTTTTCCGCTGAAGTATCTTCCCAATCTTCAACTGTATTTCAATATTGAACTGAAAAAATATGATTGTATAAATGTAAGTATGGTTGCGAGAGTTACTCGAATGTCACTTCAACATTGACTTTATAATGTCATGTCATTGTCATAGATTGTTTACATTTTTGATCTCGAATTCCATTTCAGAGCTTAGGGTCGCCGTCGCCGATTACGGTGTGGATAACTAACTATACAGGGTTACTTTATCACCGGTACAATAAATTTTCCCACATAATTGGTATCGATAAAATATTGGTAAAATTGACATATTTTTTTCATTTATTATTAATTTATCCTTCATGCAAATGTAAAATAATGGGCTCGCTAATGACAAGACGTAGAGGGCGGCGGGTAGGGGTGAGCGACCTGCAGGCCGGCGCACGAGCTGGCAACATAACAGTTATCTTACGAGTATCTCGGTGACTAGGTCACGGTCAGTCCCACGGTTGACGTAGGTGTGTGCACGCGCGCCGTATCGTACTACCTTCAGTTGGAAATTGCTCGTACGAATGGTTCGTAGTTATTTTCTCATTGGGGAAAATACAATGGCAGCTCAGCGGCTATACGCTGAACAAAGTGTGCCCCGCCTGGAAAATGCCAGTGTTAAGACCAGCCAGGTCAACAGATTTGACTTCGTGTGACTTTTTTTGTGGGGTGAGGTGAAACGGCGGGTATACGTTGAAGGGGCCCAAAATTACGAAGACTTAAAAAGTCAAATAATAAGTGCATTTTGATGAACTCAACAGTGAAAACAGACTTGTGATGGGAAATATCGAAGGAAACATTCATGTAAATTAATTAATAAGTATGAGAAATGGACTCCATTAATTAGGTATGTTTTTTGATTTCAATCATTGTACATAAAGTTGATTTCAAATTTTGAAATACGCCTCAATGAAGAAAGTTTCTGTCCTACTTCGTAATTTTATCACGTTTCCCAGACATAATTTAAAACATTCGACAAACTTCACGCAGAGAAAATTCTTTATTTTGACGGTCCAAGCCCGTGGAAGTATGAAGGAGGATTTGGGATCTAGTAAGATATTTTTGCCAAGTCATAATCATAAGTTGATACCCGGTGCACATTACCCGCCGCCGCTTTTCCAACCCGCCATGCCGCGTGCGATGACGTTTTAAACAAACAGTTGCCAGTTAGTGTGTTTTGCTAGTTATGCACATTGATAATGCGCAATGCGTCCAAATTTCCTGTTAGGTTTGCGGATAAGTTCAAACATTGGTATTTCAGTTTTTTGTTCTAACAAAAATGCTAGTATTCTGTAACTTGGACTACTATGTATTACGTATGTTGATTTTTTGATTATACTGGGTTATTTTTCCATCAGTACAAATACTCTAGGGGGTGTATAAGTAAGTCAAAATGAACAACTTTTACTAAGGGGCCGAATTCAGGTTCGGCCCCATAGTAAAAGTTGTTCATTTTGACTTACTTATACAGCCCCTAGAGTATTTGTACTGGAGAAAAAATAACCTTGTATATAAATATAATATCAGTGAACGCACATAAACCATGGAAACATCCTGTCCGTGCAGTTATGACCCAACGCAAACTACTCTTGAGTGGGCGTTCCTGAAAAACTACTCCTGGAGCTGTTTCAGTCTGGCCGAGTTGACAGTAATTGACGGACGTCTGAATGCGTTTCTATAAATAACGGTAAAAACTAATTAAAAAAGCCTTCATGTGCTGTAAGCTGGTGTAAAAACAGTTATAGTAATTCTAAGGACAGGGGAATTACTTTTCACGTGTCATAAAACAGATAACTTCGGTAATTTTGAATATAAATATAATAATATTTATGGCATTTTTTTATACTACCGTTCTAAACTAAAACGTCGTAAGTCCATACAATTTTACAATAGCATATGACGTTTTAAAATGGGCATTTACCTCCTAACGCGTCTATACGCATAGTTAATAGGAGAGGCCTACGTCCAGTAGTGGACTATCATAGGCTGATGATGATGATGATGATGATACCTTCAATTTTATTCGCCTATTTCTAGCGAAAACTTTCCATATGTACAGAGCTTCTGAGATGGTTAGTAGCTGTAAGCATAATATGTCCGTTTCTACCAAATAGACATTGTGTTTTATGTTCTCTTTATCAGATAAAAAAAAAAAATTAAAATTTAAAATTTTAAAATTTAATCTGTTTATTTCATAAAAAACAAAATCATTACATCATTCACTAGGTACTTAACTGCTAATCTTAAATAAAAAAGATTTTGTGAGTTAAGGAGTCATCTTAAATTAATTATTATTATTTTATTATACATTGCTTATATGGAGTTAATTTATGTACTTACAGTTGTATTTGCACTTTGCAAATGCCTATTTGCTTGCTTTAACATATATTTTTTTATCATGTTCCTCGCTTGACTACTGGTTCGACCCTCGATTGATTTTACTAATGTATCCGGGAACTTATTCAAGACATGCGGTAGGAAACATTTCCATATTCTCTTACCGTATACATTGTTGGTATTTGGGACAATAAATGTTGGGAGGTTAGAAAGGTTCCGTAACCGCTTAGGTCGTGTTTTTTTATTTAGTTCTGTTATATTGTTATAATATTGTGTAACTATTGCTAAATCTATCTTTTCGAACACAGTAAGAACTTTACAGTAGTCAAATAATTTTTCGTAATTATTCCTGTTTAGGTATTTAATTTTAATAGGTACAATTGTCTTTAATAGACGTAATTGAAGGTTGTATATATTATTGTGATATGTTTTATAGGATCGTCCATAGCTTTCTAGACCGTAGCTTATAACTGAATCTGCCATGGACATATAAAGGAGTCTAAGTGTATTATATGGAACCTTATTTTTAAGTATACACAGTTGTGATAATATCGATCTAAGTTTGTTACATACGTGGTCGATGTGTGGACCCCAGTTAAATTTGTGGTCTATTTTTAACCCAAGGTAGGTAAGTTCTTTTACAGTTTCAAAACAAGCACAGTTACAGTCTGGGCTAGGCAAGTGTAGACAGTCGTGCTCGTGGGCCACGATTTTCGGTGTTATGTCAACTTGTTTATAAGGCGAATGTATATGCATAAGTTTTGTTTTAGAGTAGTTTAGAGATAAACCTAGATCATGGGCCCATTTACACAACATATCGAAGTCCTCCTGCATCATACTCTGGGCAGATTCCAGGTTTTTGTGGGCTGTTATAATACAAGTATCGTCTGCAAACTGATATACAGACCCATGCCGGAATATTTTAGACATATCATTTACATAAATTAAGTATTCGGTAGGTGCTAAAATCGACCCTTGGGCCGAGCCGCATAGGGTCGGAATTAGATCGCTTTGAGCGCCCGCGATGCTAACCGCGCTATATCTATTAGTGTGATAATTTTTAAATAATTCCAGCATGGGCCCCTGTATACCATTCTGCGCCAGTTTCTTATATAATGTATTGTGATCCAGAGTATCAAAAGCTTTGCTGAAATCTATCATTAAGGCAAGTACATGTTTTTTTTTATCTAAAGATTTGTTATTGTACCCGCGATAAAGACGTATGCATGTCACTATCTCAAAAAAAACTCCAAGTTCCCTCACACTTTCTCCGAATTTATTATGAGGCCCATATTGAGGCAGTGGACCCAATTGCTCATCAAGAGGATCCTAAAAAGCGAACACAAAATATCATTATCTCGAACCAGCTCAGAGTTCCCTCGCACTTACTCCAAGTACATCATCAGGCCTATCTTGTGGTATTCGACCCCAACTGCTAATCCTAAAAAGCCAACCTAGCATATCATTATCAGAACCAACTCAGAGTTCCCTCGAACTTCCTCCATGTTCATCACCAGCCCCATCTTGTGGTATTTGACCCATGTTCACAAAGAGGATCCTCAAAAGTGAACACAACATATCATTATCTCAAACAAACTCCGAGTTCCCCTCGCACTTCCTCCAAGTTCATCATCAGGCCTATCTTGTGGTATTTGACCCATGCTCACCAAGAGGATCCTAAAAAGCCAACAGAACATATCATTATCTCAAACTCAAACCAACTCCGAGTTACCCCAAACTTCCTCCAAGTTCATCATCAGACCCATGTTGAGTATTTGACCCATGCTCACCAAGAGGATCCTCAAAAGCCAACACAACATATCATTATCTCAAACCAACTCAGAGTTCCCTCGTACTTACTCCAAGTTCATCATCAGGCCTATCTTGTGGTATTTGACCCATGCTCCACAAAGAGGATCCTCAAAAGAGAACACAACATTATCATTATCTCAAACCAACTCCGAGTTCCCTCGCACTTACTCCAAGTTCATCATCAGGCCTATCTTGTGGTTTTTGACCTAACTGCTCATCCTACAAAGCCATCGTAGGATATCATTGTCTCAAACCTACTCCGAATTCCCTCGAACTTCGTCCAATTTCATCATCAGGCCTATCGTATGACACGGAACCCAACTCATACCAAGATAATACAAAAAAGCCAACATAACATTTATCGATGTCAAATCAACTCCGAGTGCCCTCGTATTGCCTTCGAGATCAATTATTGTCAGGCCCATCGGTGGAATCACATGGGCGATGAGCGTTCCTGACTCAAAAAACCTGCGTTAAAAAAACTGTCCACATTACGTACTTACGCAATAAACTGTAAAAATGTTGAATCAAACGACTTGTTTACTTACTACTAACTACGTAAAAAACTACAAACTACTGATTACTACTGACTGAATAATCTAATCTAATAAAATATTTTAAAATAAAAATTAAACCGCCTTCAAAAATTAACCCAAACTAAAAAGTAAAAAATAATTTTAGTTCCTACTTCTTAGGATTTCCTACCCAAACCTTTAAACCTTTTACACTATTCATTGAAATAAAATATTATGGCTAGGTATCCTACAGATTTCTTAGAAGTCGGTGCCAAGTGCCGCCGATTATGTTTTTATCAACAGAATGATCTACCTCAGTCATTTTGATGAAAACATAACCGGAGTGACAGTAAGTTACAAAGCTCTATCGAATACAATCATATACTCGCGAAGTGAACATATTTGGCTTGGCACCGACTTCTAAGAAATCTGTAGGATACCTAGCCATAATATTTTATTTCAATGAATAGGGTAAAAGGTTTAAAGGTTTGGGTAGGAAATCCTAAGAAGTAGGAACTAAAATTATTTTTTACTTTTTAGTTTGGGTTAATTTTTGAAGGCGGTTTAATTTTTATTTTAAAATATTTTATTTTTTGCTTTTTAGTAGTGTAAAATCGTTATTTAGTGTGCTCTAAATATTTATAATTAGAATATACTGCACTATAATAGGCCAGAAAATCTGAATCTATATTATTTAAAGAATCACTAACCGCTAACCAACATGTCATAACTACTAAGCAAACACTTGAATAGATCTCGAAAATGTATGACAGTTATATTCAAAGAATTATCCTCCAACTCCTAATCGTTGAGGAGTTATACCTTTCGTCATCAGCTCACCAACATGAGACTATGACCACCTAAAAGCAAATATTCGAATAGCTTCCAAAATACATGAACTATGTTATATTTAAAGAATTACCCCCAACTCCTAATCTCTAAGGAGTTGTACCTTCCATCATCAGCTCACCGACATGAAAGGATGACCACCTAAACGCAAATACTCGAATAGCTTCCAAAATACATGAAATATGTTATATTTAAAGAATTGTCCCCCAACTCCTAATCTCTAAGGAGTTGTACCTTTCATCATCAGCTCACCAATATGAAAGGATGACCACCTAAAGGTAAATACTCAAATAGCTTCCAAAATACACGAAATATGTTATACTTAAAGAATTATCCCCCAACTCCTAATTGCTAAGGAGTTGTACCTTCCATCATCAGATCACCAATTTAAAACATTCATGACTAGACGCAAATACTTGATTAATCTTCGAAAATAAATGAAAAATGTCATGTGTGCCTACAACATTTGAAGAGTTCCCTCGATTTCTCCAGGATCCCATCATCAGATCTGGATTCGGTGACAATGGGACCAACTAGAAGGTATACCCTTTCAAACAAAAAAAGAATTTTTCAAATCGGTCCACGCGTCTTCGAGTAATCGGGGAACATATATAAAAAAAAAGATTTCGACGAATTGTAAACCTTTTTGAAGTCGGTTAATAATTTCAAAGGTTATAGGTAACAGCCTTAGCATGCCTATATTATTTAAAGAATCACTAACCGCTAACCAACATGTCATAACTTACTAAGCAAACACTTGAATACATCTCGAAAATGTATGACAGTTGAACATTCAAAGAATTATCCTCCAACTCCTAATCGTTAAGGAGTTATACCTTTCATCATCAGCTCACCAACATGAGACTATGACCACCTAAAGGCAAATACTCAAATAGCTTCCAAAATACATGAACTATGTTATATTTAAAGAATTATCCGCCAACTCCTAATCTCTAAGGAGTTGTACCTTTCGTCATCAGCTCACCGACATGAAAGGATGACCACCTAAACGCAAATACTCGAACAGCTTCCAAAATACATGAAATATGTTATATTTAAAGAATTGTCCCCCAACTCCTAATCTCTAAGGAAATGTACCTTTCATCATCAGCTCACCAACATGAAAGGATGACCACCTAAAGGCAAATACTCAAATAGCTTCCAAAATACACGAACTATGTTATACTTAAAGAATTATCCCCCAACTCCTAATTGCTAAGGAGTTGGACCTTCCATCATCAGATCACCAACTTAAAACGTTCATGACTAGAGGCAAATACTTGATTAGTCTTCGAAAATAAATGGAAAATGTAATGTGTGCCTACAACATTTGAAGAGTTCCCTCGATTTCTCCAGGATCCCATCATCAGATCTGGATTCGGTGACAATGGGACCAACTAGAAGGTATACCCTTTCAAACAAAAAAATAATTTTTCAAATCGGTCCACGCGTCTTCGAGTAATCGGGGAACATACATAAAAAAAAAAAAGATTTCGACGAATTGTTAACCTCCTCCTTTTTGAAGTCGGTTAAAAAAGATTGGAAAATGTTACATAGCTAAAAATCAATCCTTATTTTCATCTCTATTCCGTAAACCCGGTTAAACTTACTTAAAACAAAGCACGTGGTCACGGTAATTAACGAAACCAACATTGTCCCACCTCTAATGGTACACGTGCTTCGTAAGAAAGGAATAACACATTGAATTTTTGATTTGATGAATGGGGAGAAGTACTATAAAGTATAAATAAATAAATAAATATCTTGGGACATCTTACAAAAATCAACCTAGTCCCACGGTAAGCTCAATTAACTATGTCTCAATTAAGTATGACTTTTCTGCGGAATGTAGTTCCGTCTATTTTTAAATTAGAACTTCTTGTTGTCTTTGCATACCTATTCACACAACACATGGACATTTTAAAGAAGTGAAATGCACTTTTTCGACTTTTTTATTGCCAAAAACGAGCGCTATTTACGGGTCTGTTATTTAGTCGCATCGCAACTGAACAGGCACGACGAGCGCCGCGTCTATATCAGTGCGAGAAATATAACGGCTGGTGACTGCGAGTCGCTTTATAATGAGCGTCTATAGGAGGTGGTCTGTGACCAGCAAGAAATGCTACCCTTCGTCTACGAGTAGGAGCATATTATTAATTAAAAATTTAAACAATAACTAAGTAGTAGACCCTGAAGGTGCATTCCGACCAAACGAACATTCGCTATTCTAGCCCCCCACTCTACGAATTTCGATCGTTACACAAAACGTGATTGGTTGATTTCGTAGAGCGGGGGATAGAACAGCGAATGCTCTTTTGGTCTGCATGCACCTTAAAGGGTCAACGGATTGAAAATGGTGATGTGTTTTGATTGGCCAGTTTGAATAAAATTATTTTGAAAACTGTACAATCTATATAGGTACAGTCACGTCTAAAAGTATGTATACATAATAAGATTTGAAAAATATGTAGCCACACATTTTCATCCAAAATATGTATCTATTACTGATACCAAAAAATAGTATTCATTGAACTGTTTCAGTATTATGCAATCACATAATGCTTCAGAAAGTTGCATACTTAAATAAATTACATATAAATGTATCCTCCTCGTAGTCAAAAATAAGTATATACATGAATTTCCTTATACATTTAACCACACTAATTTGGCAAATATTTGTATACGTCGTTTGATTCATAGATAATATTATTATGTAAACACGATTTGATGTTTTGACGTGTCTAAGTGTAATCGATTTTAAAATGAAGTTTCTTCCATGTGGCCAGTGACTTTCTTTTATAATATGGAACCTATCTAAAGCTACAAATAGGTAGTGGCTGTTTATGAAACTCATAAGTATTATTAGTTATTTATGTGGCTGGCGCATAATAAGAGGCATTAAACATGAGTGTGGTTTTCATCACACGAGTGTTTAATGCCTAATTATGTACAGTCACATACATAACTTTATCTACATCCATATCATTAGTTTAGAATGACAATTTACCTTTATTTTCATTGATATCCACTAAGTAATTACCTCTAAATATAAAAATTCAAATCAGTTGAAATCACTCAATTTGAGTAAGGATATCCTACAATAAATATTTATTGAAAAAAAAAACAACAAAAAGAAGTAGACTTCATAATGTTAAAATTAATATCATGACGACGATACTTTAATGTCAACATTATGATGCACTGTACTCTGCCTGTACTTTAATGTTAACATTATGATACAGCCACAGACACCGGTCTCTTAATATAGGTCATTACATTACCGCTTCTGAATACATAACAGGGAAATTATGATATTCCTGTAGATAAAATTTTATATTAGTTACTAAAATTAAAACTAACTGAAAGAGAGAAGAAATGTTTTGTTTGTCAAGCATTATAAAGTAGATACCACTTGTAAATCTGTATTTTTTCTTATTACTTTCTTAGGGCAATTCGAAATAAAGAAGTTTGGGTTTGAAGTGCTGATAATAATTAATAAATTCAAGATAGACAATTGTCTATCAATATAATTCGATGACAATTATAAAAATATAGGTTCGGTTCTTGAAAATATAGGAGAACACGACTCTATTTTCAAGACATTAGAGTGCATGTTCAGATATTTTTGAGCACCCTGAATAATATATATATTTGTGATAGCGAGAATAACATGTTAGGGACATATTTCTCCTGTTAGTTGCAAAATGCCGTTCCGATTTTGACTGAGTAGAAAAAAAATTATATTATTAAAATAAAAACAAAAAAATGCTTAGTGCACTTTTCTGTGAATGACCCTAAACTGAAATACACAATATTTACAACTGAGCTCAATCTAAAAATTTCGACTGTCATGTGCGTCATAGAATAATCGTGAGATAGATGTATGCAGTGACAAGTCTGCACTGTTTTCGTGAATTGTCAAATCAGTTAATTATACAACTTACGATTCTATGCCAGTCAGACAAGGTTAGTTTCGGCTGACTGAATACATATTTATGAATCAAACGGCGTATATAAATATTTGACAAATTGGTGTGGTTACATGTAAACGGAAACCATTCATGTATACTTATTTTTGACTACGAGGTGAATACATTTAAATGGAATTTATTTAAGTATGAAACTTTGTGAAACATTTTGTGATTACATAATACTGAAATAGTTTAGTGGATACATTTTTTGGTGTCAGTAATAGATACATATTTTTGATACAATGTATGACTACATATCTATGCAACCTTGTTTTTGTATACATATTTTTAGACGTGACTGTACATAAATTAAATCTAACTAACCTAACCTATACATATCTAAGATTGGCCCTTGTGGCATTGTAGCGAAGATGCAGGCGGCATTTCCTCGTTGTATCGCAATATTTACGCGTTGTCTATGATTTTTTTTTGTGTAAGGCATGAATTTTGTAGAAAAAAATATTTTCTTTACTATAGCTTTTTTAGCAATACATACACTTTACCCATTGTAATTAAAAATACTCAATTGCAATATTCATCATTAATCTATGTAAAAGTACCAAAATAATATGCTATCTACATGCGACCATGTGCCGCTTACTCTCTACACGCTCATACAAAAAGTCACGAATGTGATATATTATTGGCCGGTACTGTAGATTCCTTAAATATAGTGTGATCAATCCAAATCGGTCAGTATGGAGATTTTGGAAACCATAACAGATAGCGAAATCTTGTCTTAGGAACCATGAGATCGATTTTAGTAAAAAGAAAAACTGCATTCATACAAATTACAAAAATACGTGTACTCGGTCCAGGAATCGAACCAGGACTGTTTGAAAAACTAAAATTTGTTATTTTCATTTGGACATCGGTTGTGTAACTCTTATTAGTTTAGGGTAGTAAATGTTACTAAGAAACATGCATGATAACACAAACATGATATCTAAAACTTATAAAAATGAATTGATTTTTAACACCGGAGTTTTAATTTTTTACTTTGTATGGGAAAGTAACAAACCATGATAGATATCGAAATCTGTTCTTAGGAACCATGCCATTATTATTAAATCTATAAACGAAGCCATGTAGGTACTAGGTACTTACATGCGACCTTACTGAGCCCTGGTTGGACAAATATTTTTGCTTGCTCCTATGCGTTTGAACATTTCCGGTTGCGTGAATTTCGTCCGTTTTAATATTCTCCTTAAATAATTACTTCATTTGTGGAAAATAATCCTAAAATGTTTGACTCATAAATGACATTGACTTGGCGGTGACAAATTACCAAAAATGTTTGTGGTCACTAACCAAAAAGTATTTTACGCGTCCATATAAATTTAAATTACATAGGTAGGTGTCAGCCTCCTAGTTGACCCTACGAAGCACAAGGTTTCGGGTTCGAACCCCAGCGAAGGGTTTATTTTTTGTATTTTTTTATTACAAATATTTGTTTCTTGGTCGTGTCTGTCTATGATATTTAACTACGAGATCCTATATATTATGTAGTTATCTATATATTATAATAGAATATGATCGTCTATTCTTATTACCCACAACAGCCTTAAATTAAGCTTACCGTGGGACTAGGCCGATTTGTGTGGGATGTCCCGAGATATTTAATAGTTTATTGTTATTTATTAATAGCCAGTAATTGTATATATTACCTCTCGGATTTTAGTATCGTACTAAAGAACTTAGTCCATTCTTCCACACTGTTGTACAAGTTACGCTAAAAGAGAATTAAAACGAGCGGCAAAGTTTGATAACAAATTAGGTAGGTACCTACTGACTGCAATTCATAAATCCGCTATATTATTATTGTCTTTTGAAATCTGGCCAGGCGAATCTAAGGATCAAATTTTACCGGATATTTTTTTTGATATAAACAATAACAACATACCTATTTTATGAAATGCCCTAACTTTGAATAATCCATCTATTGACCGAATATATTACTACTTAGTGAGGTAATTTAACTAGCAGTTTTCAAGTGACATCTGTGATGGATATGGTTAAGCTTACCTTGTCATCTGCCTCCTTGTCAGTTTTCATGGATAGTATTATTCACGCACATATACAAAGGCAAAGAGCGAAATTGTATCAATTTTCAAATTGATAATTCAGAAATACTATACCACTTTTTGGACTTTTTTTTACATACGCGCAATCTACGGCATACGTACAGCTCACTATCAAGGTTCAAAATTACAAAAAGTCTACTAATTAACAGAGTTAATGTCGACAAATTTGTATGAAAATCTCACAGGGACATCCACCTTAAGAAAATCTAGCATTTCTATCATGATATAATACAGTAATATCCCGCTTTACGCGAGTGATGCGTTCTAGAAAATAATCGCGTAAAACGAATTTCGCGTATATCGGGGTCTTGTAGTTGCAGGTCTGTTTCGCGAAGCATTTTCGGGTACCTCCTCTCATCAACTGGTGAAGTGGGGAATATTTTTTTATTTTATGTAATACTTTAGTGTGGGGTATCCTTGAATAGGTCTCTTTAAAAGAATAAGGGTCTTAAAATAAAGTTTTTTTCCATAGTCTATGTTTTCGGAGATAATCGCTCCAGAAGAAAAAAAATCGTGTCCCCCCCTCTAACTTTTGATTCGTAGGTCCAAAAAATATGAAAAAAATGTTGAATAGTGGCTTTATAGAATACTTCAAAATAAAACCATTTCGAACATAATCGGCCCAGCCGTTTTTGAATAACTACGGAACCCTACACTGGGCATGGCCCGACATGCACTTGGCCGGTTTTTTCTGCTAAGCTCGCAGTAGTGCTAGTTAATACAACTATGAGGTAGATTGAAGTAATTATAATTTCTTTTAATCTATTTGTAAGATCAAACTTTTAAGCAATACAGTAATCTTTTTACAAAACAACAAAACACATTTTAAGATAAAGATAAAATATATATATAGTACAGTAGTGGGACTACTGGGGAAAAATAAAAAGTACAAATCAAAATATTTAGTTAATAAATAATTTGATTTGTGTTTTCGCAATACGTTCAATAGATGGCAGCACCCGCTCTCTCTAGCTATTCTAGAAAACTGTAAAGCATTCAAATAGGAGGTGCAGGCATGTATTGCTTGCCCTTAGAGAATGGTCAAAGGCGCCTAGCCTTGTAAGGGATTGCATATACCCGAGAAATTTGACCGGTGGTTGCTAAGACCGAGTGGCCGAGGGGTACAGGCATCAGCCGCGAAAGCTGAGTACGTGGATTCGATCCCCACCTCGGGCATTAGGTGATCTTGGTCGTTTTTCTTTGGTATATGACATCTAATATTTATAATTTATATAGTAGGTATTAAGTAGTGTGACTACTGGGGAAAAATAAAAAGTACAAATCAAAATATTTAGTTAATAAATAATCTGATTTGTGTTTTCGCAATACGTTCAATAAAGATAAATTTCAATTAGTTACATTTACCTTAGGTATAGTTGCTTTAGCCACGGGAGATATTACGTAAATAAAAAAAGTAATCTACCGCCTCCATTTGTGCTCTAAAGAGCCTCCTATAGGTAAGTATAACATAAAGAGACCCAGGAACAACGCGGTTACACTTACCTTGTTGTAACTCCCAAAAGTCTACAATAAACTCCACACAATTGGACACCCTTAACTGCCTTCAACCCACGAAAATCGGCCTCCATACAAACGTTTACCCAAAACGTTTAATCAAATACATTCACTAGTTACAACCAACACGTGTATGTATGTATGTATATCTTTTTATTTATTTATTTATTTTCCACACTTACATCTATCTTTACAGGTATTTGCTTTCTATAGGCAACTCCTATGCTCCATGGTTAACTGGAAGAATTTTCTTACAGGAATAAGTTCACCTTTGCAAATATGAATATGTTTACTTGTGTTTTGTGTACAATAAAGAATATACATACTTACATAGTTTAGTAAAATATAATCATGGCACTAAACACTAAAAGCGGCGCGGTAACTATTTATTTTCACCTTCCTATATTTTTAAACTAAATTAGGATGAGGATTAGCATTATTAGCATGGATTATGAGGATTACTCATGAAATGAAAATATGAAAACGGATAAACTCGCGTACCTATATTAACTAACTTTAACTTCATTCCGACGTTTCGAACACTTTACAGGGTTCATGGTCTGCGGATGACTGACAATGGAGGAAATTTTCATAGATCTACCTGCATCAAAATAAGAACGATAAGTACAAAACTACCCACAAATAAAAATATACTAAACCCTGTGGTTTAGTTGATATTTATTTTCTGTACAATATACATATATTAAGGGTGGATATACATACTAAATTTGCAAATTCAGCCAGTTATTCATTACAAGTATTTTCAGCATCAGTCAGTCATCCGCAGACCACGAACCCTGTAAAGTGTTCGAAACGTCGGAATGAAGTTAAAGCACGCGAGTTTATCCGTTCATAGTTTTATTTCATGTGTAATCCTCGGGTAACCGAAGAAAATATTAAATACTGTTTATTATAACAACAGTTTCTTTCCGACGTGCAAAATCGTATGCTATGTATGACAGATTTGTCAATCTCAAGATGCCAATCTGCAATCGTATACGCTAAGCGAAGCCATCAGCTTCGTAGATCGTAGGCAGGGTTGCTGCCAACAGGACTCCGTAGGATGACTGCAGTAGGCTTAGCACAGGATCAGTGCGACAATATGTCGCCGCGAGATAAACTATCCATCCCTCTTTTCTTCATATAGTTGGTAAAAGATGGAAAATCTATCTCGCGGCGATATACTGACATACCAATCATGTGCTAAGCATACAGAATGCATGCAGAGTAAGAACATAATAAATCCGTCACACAACATCATTGCGTTTCTGTACAATTCTCAAAAAATTGAACATTTGGATGACGTCTTCAATATTTATAAAAAGTGGTAGGCTAGTGGAGTCAAGTCGATGCTGAGCAGGATCTACCACATGTCCCAAAATGTCCGAGGAAATTTGTATGGACCCCCACTCTACGAAATCAACGAATCACGTTTTGTGTAACGATCAAATTTCGTAGAGAAGGGGGTTAAATAGCGAATGCTCGTTTGGTTTGAATGCACATTTACCAGATTCCTTTACATTTTTGGTAACGAAAAAGAACGTTTCGTACAAACATTTCGGGATATTTTGGGAATGTGGTGCATCTTGCTCAGCCTACCAATTTTTACCAATGTTGAAGACGTGTTCTAAATGTACAAACTTTTGGACAAATGCTGTTGTATGGTAAAGCGGATACCAATTGAGCTTTCTGGCCGATCTTAAGACCCGTCTTTAAACTATTCAAAGAGGCTACGCTATTACTTATTCCGCAGCCTCTATTCCGGGCTGAGGTCTCGTACCTGTGCATACGTAAACTGGCTATGAAATTGAACAAGAATGTTAAATGCAATGGATATTACGGCTCTGCCATCTCTGTGGGGCGAAATGGTAATATTTGGTGTAACTGGATGATTCGCCAAGTTGCCAATGGCTAACGCCTAGTAGCGTACCTATCGTAGTTTTCCTTCTCTGGCACTCTTTCATATTAGTGCTACAATAGTACATTCTGTATTAAGGGCGGTAAATAAGAAATTGTATATGCAACACGTTACAAGAATTATGAACGAGTGTGGCCCAAGGTGAAAAAGCCGAAGGCACAATTTCTTATTTACCGCCCTTAATACACAATGTACTATATTGACATGTGTTAGATACGCGGTATTGCATTATCCCCGATGATATCACATCATCGGCCTATCTCAGTCCACTGCTGGACGAAGGCCTCTCTTATGAACTATGCGTATAGATAGACGCATTAAGAGGTAAATGCCCACTCTAACCAAAACGCGTAACAAAATAACAATACAATACCTACCAGTGATTTACGACATAATTCTTCATTATCTTTCAGAGCTTTTAATTAGGTACCAAAAGAAGAGCAAAAATAGCGTCTTTCAATACAAAAGGAACTCAAATACATGTACTTCGGTAAAATCATCACGTAGTAAAGGAAGAAAAAGATCGAAGGCCGTCAAGGAAATCCGGTAGCGAACAAAGATGGCATCGAAGTATACTCGTATTTTTGCTTTGCCATTTTCCCTTTTGGGCCACTCTGTATAACTACTCTCTCGAAATAAAATGAATTGTTCAATTCAGGGAAATGCAAATACCTGATTTACAAAAAGAATTTACTACAATTTATTTAAATACATAGATTAAATCTAGCTAACCTAACCTATATCTAAGATTGGCCCTTGTGGCATTGTACAGTCGACGTCAAATATATAGGTACGATTTAGGTGCGAAAAACATATTTACACGACTTTATGGCCTTGACGTTAAGGTCGTGTAAATATATTTTTGGCACCTAAATCGTAACGATATATTTGACGTCGACTGTACAGAGGATTCTAGCGGCATTTCCTGGCTGTATCGCAATACTGACGCGTTGTGCGAGGAATTCGCCAGCTCTTCGATCTTTAGTTACGTCAACCAGACGTTTCGCGATCTCAGCAAACAATTTGCGTGCGCTGGGGCCCCATGACCCTAAAGTTTCTACGCCAAACGGTACAAAATCGTACTATTTGCTGAGGCACTTATATTTATTACGTTTTAAATATTCGGCATTTTCAGCCGCACCATCGTTCATTGAAGATGGGACGGTGCCAGGGTGTCTACGGTGTCAGATTATACTTATACCTACTATTGTATAAATATTTATTTAAAAATGATTGCATTATTTTCTATTATAAAATCCACCTGAACCGTATTCATTGACCAAGAATGTAATTTATATTCGTTGTCTTTCTTAATTTTTCTTACCTCTACCTCTTCCATTAGTAATTATACTAATGTTTTACTATGACAGCTACATATAATATCATAATTATTAAGTAACATGAAACACAACTCCCGTTCCCATTAAGGAGATTACTTTTGATTCAAATCCGAATCAACCGTTATATAAAGCAGAAACCGGTTCAGATTTGATCTGTCAATCCTTTTAATTAATTCATTTTGTTAATTAGCGGTAAATATGAACTGGAGTATTATTGCTGCATTAATGTCATGAATGGAAACCTGATATTTATTTGACAGTGGAAACGCTAAATTTTGTCATTAAATACTTTGGAAATATGACAAGAGAGACAAACTATGAGTTGTTACAGCACAGACAATAATTATCAAGAGATTTAATGAATTATTAATTATTTCATTTCGACGCAGCTTGATGCCGATCTAGTATATATTTAGGAAAAGGTAATGTTAACTTTCTGTATGTCACAGCCATATGTGACAGGTTACAATACTGTTTGTGTGAAATGTAATTCAACTTTGTTGTTATACACCGTGTTTTTATTGATTTCCGTTAAATGAAAGGGAAGCTTATTTAGGTAAAAAATAATCAGTTTCTCTAAGAAACTAGAGTTATTAAAAAAATAAGTATAATGACTGAACAAGTGTTTTGCAACCTTTATTACATCCTAATGAAACTTATTTTGACATGTGCCGTCAGTCATCTGAGATCTTATTCTTAAGGTTCTCTCATACTAGCCATTTCAATTATTTTGTATGAAAACGAAAAATAATTTTATTTTATATGAAATGAACAAAAGCCTATATACCAGGCAACTTGTATTAATGTCCAATTTAACGGAAATCAATAAAAACACGGTGTATTGTGCATAACTATTTCTCATATTTGCTTGAATAAAGTAGTACAAATGGGAAGGCTAGAATACTTAATAGGTTAGGAAAAACATGAATTTCGAAAAGAGCGGTAATAAATTAAAACACGGCGTACAGGCACGTATATCGTACGACGTTTTCCAGATTTTCCAGTACAGGCGGTCCTCCGATGTTTTCAACCTGACATGATATGAACCACTTCTCGCACTAGCGCGTAAAAAAAGCATTATCTGTACTGGATGCTTAGCTAAGTTGCCAATCGCTAGCGCTTAGAAGCGTATCGTAGTTTTCCCTCTATGTTACTCTTTCATATTAGTGCGACAAAGACACTTAGCTGCCTTTCGCTTATGATTGACGATTAACATTGAGCGCGGGGCATTTCCGAGGGGAGTTCTCTGTGGGAGGTCCATTTTCGCTACAAAGCGTAAAAATCACGGGATCGGCTACGAGCGTAGCGCGTAGCACCGTCCACAATGAAAGTGTTAAGCGTTAGCGATTGGTAACTTGTCTAAGCACCCTGTAGCCGTGGGATTGCGCGGCGTTATTAACGCTCGTTTAATGTGCGTTCAGACCAAAAGAGCATTCGCTGTACTAACCTCCCACTCTACGAAATTCGATCGTTACACAAAACATGATTGGTTGATTTCGTAGAGCGGGGGATAGAACAGCGAATGCTCTTTTGGTCTGAACGTACCTTTACTTTCCGTCCGGCTCGCTCGCGCCAATACGTGAGTATGAGCGGGATGGCTAGAAAGTAAGTCCGCGTTTAACGGACTCATGGTAAAAACAAGGGTTCGAAATGTTCGAACCACACTCAATGTTTTTGGTCAGAAAGCGATTACTAACTACAATTTCTGAATTTAAAGACCTCGGAATAGTTTTGAGGATTTTGCAAAATTTACGGGAAATCATTACTTATGTGTGAATAGGACTCGTTTGCAACAAAGTTGTATCATTAACCCTTCTCGTAGTTTAGTTTGCTTCATTTTGGGCCCGATTAGGTCAAAACTGACACAAAACAACAGCTTTAGTAATTGACTTGAAAAACCTCTTTGGAACAAAACAAAACATTATTATAGGCTATAATAAATTGACTTATTGAAGTGAAGCACAAAATATGTAAGCATTGAAGTGAAGAACAAAATAATTAAACTTCTTAAATGTTCTTGAAACAAATTTTTGAGCAATGAAGTAAAGAGCGTGAAAAGTAGTTATTGTTCGGCGTACATTGCCGTTTTAAAATTTGCTTTATATTGCTAATGAAAAAAAAATATCTAGACAGTCTATATTAATCTAAAAAACTAAGACATCTAAACTTATGAAATTGGCGTTTTGTACGAAGAATTTAGCAAAAAGGCAATTTTCCAATAAATAATTATTGAATACCTATACTTGACATATAATTCTTTGATGTCAAAATCAAATTCAACCAAATTTGCCAAAATTTTTTTACATTTCTACTGCGTATTTTTATATTAATCTGTATTTCATAAATCTAGGCACACTCAAGCAATTCGAACCCTTGGCCACTCTAGAACCTTGTCATAATGACAAGTAGTGAGACTTCTAACAATCTGATTTTATAACTTTACTTTGACATGGTTACTGAAAGACTGTATACATACTAACATAAAACACGTATTCGAATTCGAAATATATGAACAGGCAGCATGTGACACGAGTTGACTTAAAAAACAACAATTGTTAGAAACAACAATTGTTAGTGTGTAAAAGTCTTTGTTACACAGTGCACTGCTGAAAAAAACTAAGTTACTGTTTAGATAATTATATAATGATGTAAAGAGATGACCCGAGACTTTATCATACCGTGTTAAAAATGTAATCGGATTATTTTGCCCAAATTTGGTCATTATAATATTTTTTTATATATAACATTATAATATACATTTAAATAAACTTATTTATTAGTTCCTCGCAGGAAAATAAACACCTACATTACGAGGTACAAAAAGTTTGTCGACCCGTGTCGAAAAAGGGCGACCGAGGTAATCCTACCAGATTAGCGGATTGACAAGCGATGTGCCAAACTCGTGCATTTGACTAGATTAATCCGGATAGACGCGAGCCTGTTCTGAAAGCTTGGTGCACATTAGCGGAAAATAAATACCGTAAAACCACCTAACTATAGTCCAAACGCTCCCAACAATGGTCCAAAACTTAATCGAATATCTTCCATTAGGTGTGATTGTTATATTCATCTTGCAATTCATAGACTAAAAATCCGCATTCATAATAAACAAATCTTGGGCAAAGCCAAAAAGAAGATTGACTGATGCTTAATTAGGGGTTGAGATTGTGGACCATAGTGGCAGTATTGGACCATAGTTAGGTGGTTTTACGGTACAAAGAAACTCCGTTAATATGATTTTTCCCCTAACTAGCTCGTAAAGTGCTCGTTTATCCTTAAATACGAACGTGTAAAAACGCATATTATTCACTTGTGTGGCAAAGTAATGACCTTGGAGCGTAGCGCGAAGTAACAGATAACAAAACGTAAAATGCTCATGGAAATCGTTCCATATTAATGATAATTAAGTAATTTGTTTGAGAATTTAGTGTTAAAAAAATACAAACCTTTATATAATTATTTGTCAGCCTCTGTAGCCTAGTTGGTAGTGGCCCTGCCTACGAAGCTGGAGGTTCCGGGTTCGAATCCCGGCGAGGGCATTCTTTGTGTATTTATTTATCACAAATGTTTGTTCCTTGGTCATGGCTGTGTATGTATCTAAGTATCTATACGTATCTATCTATTATATATATCGTCGCCTGGTACCCACAACACAAGCCTTAATTGGGCTTACCGTGGGACTAGGTTGATTTGTGTAAGATGTCCCAAGATATTTATTTATTTATTTATTTATTATGATGATTTTAACACATAAATCCTAAAATTCCATAAGTAACAATTGTTTTAGTGAATGATGATAAGATGACTAGATGCAATCACAAAACGCAGAAAATGTCAACGTCAACATTGTCAATGAATATTATAGGTTATAATCTTTATTTACCGACTCGAACACGCATAAAAATAGTAAACTAAACAACTTTCAGAGTGTTATAATTTTGTAAAAATAATGAATGAGAATGATAATGCATTGGCGTTGGTGTGCAACTACAGGAATGTGTTAAAATCGTGCTGCGTTTACTTTTTCGTACTAAGTGTACTGCGACAAAATTTTGCATTTGGAATATTAATATTACAATACATGATGCATTTGGAAAATTATTATCACTAACCCGATGATGATTGTAATGTGAACAAATAATTACCTTTTTTTGAGTTTCCTCGCTATAGTGAGGGGAAAAGTTTTGTGTTACACACGGGTGCAAATGTATTTTACTTCTCGTATGTTAAAACACTCGCTGCGCTCAGGATTCTATTTTAGAACCACTCGCTTCGCTCGTGGTTCAACTATAGAATCCTTTCGCTTGCTCGTGTTTCAATTTCATACTCGCGGGTAAAATACAACTTTGCACCCTTGTATAACAAATAACTATTGTAGGGACTTGGCCTACTACCGGGAAAATCGAAATTCGTAAATTTCGAGGATTGTTCTCTGTCACTCCAACGAAGGCGTCATTAGAGTGAGAGAAACAAATCCTCGAAATTTTCGGATTTCGAAGTTCGCGGTAGGGCCGCAGACAAAAAGCGCATCTTAAGTGGAAAAATATATTATGAAGGATGATGAAATTGCATACAATTTTCTGTTTAGTCTTTTTATAATATTTGTTATCTATTGCAAAACTTAATCAACTCAGGTGCCTAGATAAATTAACGAATGAAAGAAATTATACGGGGTTTCATCTGAGTGCATGGGATGGTATCAAGAACTTTGCCAGTCGCTTGATCTGTGCAAGCGTATTAAACGGAATGATTAATCGTATTGTTTAATATTATGATCCTTAATTTATTTCTCTTTTTTTATAAAAATGTCTATAAAAATATTTTTTTATTAATTTTTTAACGCAATAAAGTCTTTAATGCATGTTATTTTAATAAGATGTATTATTATACTGTTTTGCAAAAATAAGTCCACCTGAGTTTCTTACTTATTCTTCTCAGGAACGGTGTAGGGTTTGAATTGAACCAGTAGTAGATTCTTTTTCTTTCTCTTGATAATGTCATACGATTCGAAAATGCTTATTAATAAGTTTACTTGAATAAAGAATAGTTTGATTTGACCGTACCTATTAACCGTTAAAAAATGTAGGAAAACATGCCTAAACTTGCAAATCGTATAAAACGTGATCGTATTAGGCAGGTTCTACTGTATAGTTTACTACAGCGGCAAGGCCGATAAAGCATGGACGTATCCATTCTTTGAGGTGAAGCAGCAGTGAATAGTAAATTGTTTGCCTTAGTAACTGTTAGCAAACAATACCTGGATGATTAGCCAAGTTGCCAATCGCTAACGCTTAGTAGCGTATCTTAGTTTTCTCTCTCTGTCACTCCTTCATATTAGTGCGACAAAGACAGTTAGCTGCCTTTCGTTTACGATCAACGATTAAGCGTTAGCGATTGTCAACTTTTCTAAGCACCCTGGCTTCATTGGATACAACTCCAACCTCTCATTACATAAAAAAATAGATATGGAAGCTTTATTACGTGACAAAATCAATTTGTTACAGACACATGTCACTAATTATGTTGAAGTAAACCTCTTGTAAGGTGATTGTAGAATAGATAGCGCTGTCTAAGGGTCTCACCAAACCAATCGACGCGGAGTCGGCTTTCGCCGAGTGTTTTACACCACACCATTCGCATTTAGCCGATCGACCGTCTCCGCGGTTGAAAACCTGCGTTAAGCAGTCTCAGCCTCCTTACGGCCGTAGAAACGCTCGATCGGCTGCGATTTGCTATCGCGACAGTTGTAAAGCGGCGGTCGGCTCTGCCGTGCTCCGTCCTGCCGTCGAGACGTCCGACAGCACGCGTACAGCCGCCGAGTCCGACGAACAGATAGATAGGACAGCGGGTGATCGGCAATCGTAAATCGCATTTTTGGAGACTAGTTGTTAGTAACTAGTTTCAAATTGAATAGACGTGTATGATTACGACAGTATTACTTCGTGTTGTCAGATCTATTGCAGATTTTAATGTGGGTAATAATTCAAATGAATAAATACAAACGCATCAGTAGCTACTTCGGCCGTCATCGGCTCTTTTCGGCCGTCGTCAGTTATGTTCGGCCGTCGAAGACGCTGAACGGCTTCCGCCAGCTCTGACCGGTTCTTATCGTAGGTACTCGGCCGTGATCGGAGCCGTTCAACTCTTTCCGGCACCGTACGGCGGTATTAGGAGATTTAGGAATGCGAACGTGTGCGTTAGGCTGCAAACGGGGTCGTACGAATGCGAACAGCTTTACGGCAAAACGCCGTTTTCCCGTCGAAAGACGTCGTTTCGCGTGGGCCGAGCCGATTTACAATGTCCTCGCTCTTATTGCGTTGACATAAAGCTTTTTCCGTACGCGATTAGCCGAAACGGCGTCGACTAGTTTGGTGAGACCCTTAGATTCCAAAAAATTAGAGAACGAGATAGATACTTGGATGGTCCACAATTTTATTCGTTATGTCTGTATTACTTGAATCGATAAACTTTTATTATTAGCCATATAGGAGAATTCGGAAGACAGTAGATTCTTTTCGCGAAGACATTCAGGACGAAACAAGTCCTGTTTTTGCAAAGATAAATAAAATCTTCGTACCTACTACTTAAAATAATTGATTTTCCATTTTCTGTGAGTAAATATCAGAATGTTGACCGGAATTATTACGAGTACAGGGTCAGGTTTTATAAAGTTACATTTTACAATTTCGCTGTTTCCCTCTCTAACTCACGAACGTATTGGCTAGAAAGAGAGACAAACAACAAAATTGTAAATTGTAATTTTATAAAACGCGACCCAACACCAAGGACAAGGACTCGAATCCCTTCAACAGGCATCTTAAGGTGATGGGAATAAGCAATGAAGCAGTCTGTCCATATATTGCGGGAGAAACGGAACAAGTCAGCATGTTCTGCATTATGTATGTAGCGGCAAGATAAAATGTGTTTTTACCCTTTTCAATCTTGTACTTTTGAACTGTACGATGCAAATCCGATTGTCTATTTTCCTGTTACGTTACGGAGATCCAAAAAAAAACATTAAACATGTTTCTCAAGAAAAGCTTTATTTCTGTAACATAGGTTATAAGGCAATAACGAACAAAATGTAAATCATCTTGTGATCTTCATCTTCATGCATTCAGTGAACACCGCCCCTAACGGATTGGACGGAAAAGTCGCTTCGGCTTTCGGAAGTACAAACTAGCTTGTTGCCTGGACACATTCGGCCCAGAACTTGAGGGCTTACGAGTAAAACGGTAGCGCAGTCCGTTTGCCTCGTTTAGGATTGTTGACTTACT
>JALPQI010018827.1:0-22218 GCA_025490895.1 Thaumatotibia leucotreta
GTCTACAACTATGAATATAACGTCTCCGATTGTAATAAGCTTCATAATAACTAGAAAAATGTGTATTACGCGATTTTTTTAATATTTTTTATGGGATTTATTTTAAAGACATATGAAAACTAAGATTTAATAGGCTAGAAGACATTTTCAAAATATTTTGATTGATGAGAGTATTGTGGCTGCAGGTAAGTTTTAAATTGTGAAGCAAGGAGTCAATTTAATTTTGTAATCGGAGACTTTTAAGTGTATTCAAAAAATAAATTAAATATTTCTATGACTGATGACATTGACAGGTCTCTTATAGCAATAGTATTAACAAACAAACAACAAAAGCATTAATAGCTCTTGTGAGTTGTAGTTACTTTACTACTTCTAAGACATAAATCTTACATAGACAACTTTGAAGGTGCGATGATTAGCATAATGCTAATAACTAGTAATTTCCCAAAAATAAAAACTGAATGAAATGCAATACCTGAAACGGATTAATGAAGGCCTGGGTCTGGCGACCGCCAAAACCTTCTCCCATAATTGCCAACACCTGGAGATCTATTTCGTTGAGTTTAGAGGACAACCACCAGTCCCAGTGGCCACACGGTTAAGCTCAGCCGCTCTGCCTTTGGCAGTATATTTTTTATCCGCCCACACCTATTTAAAGAGAAGCCAAGCTACAAACACAAATTCAAAACGAAACTAACCAAGAAGTAAATGAGAGAAAAATGTTTACTGCAATATAAATAATTTTCAAGAAATAAAATCTTAAGTTATGGAAAATAGTATTTTTTACCTTTTGCCATTGTGTGGCATTTTTACTGCCCAATTGAGGCCCATTGAAGGTCTCAGTGAAAGGTCATAAGTGAGTGGTCTCAGTCCCATCGCCGTTTGGACTCTGTGCGACCCTCAATAATCTCAATATGCCTGAGGTTGCCTTTCCCCAAATCTGGGTGCTTTGTTAAATAATCACAGGTGATGGTTAACTGGTGGCACGCTGTAAAAAATAAATAAAGACGGAAATTATATGTTATCAAAGTGAGCGAATTTAAAATAAAAAATCTCATTTTAATACGAAATTAAGTACTTAGTGCCTCAGTTTTTATACTTAAGGTTTAATTAATTGTTATACAAGATAATTATAGAGCTTTTCTTACGTTTATAAGCCGAAATCCTATTTTATATTTTAAAACTTTAATCTTTAATGGTGACTGGCGACTGGTTTTGTACTTTTGACAACTTTGACACTTGCGTTCATTTGATGCTTATTTTAACAAGGAACGAAAAAAATCTAATTAAGCGTGAAAATGAGTTAAAGGAGTAGTATTTAGTATCGCATCATATTATCCGTTCATAATTTTAATTTTTAACAATTTCTTTAATCTATTTTATGTTAATTACTACTTTACCGGTTTGTGATCGCAGCGTGTGATGAAAGTGTGATGTCGACTTAACGGTAGTTAACGGAACGTTCATTATTTTCATTCACGTCATAGATTCGTCCGAAAGAAGTAGAATCGAAGTAATTTCATGGTAACGTTTTCAATTCTCTTTCGTTCGATTTTAGTTTCGGACGAGCTTGTTTCGTTCGATGTTCGCGGTAGGGCCCCAGGACTCAAGACGTACGTCAGTTTTTGTTACAAGTCTACCACACCTACACTTGTTATTTACCATGAATGTAGGATTAATATGGATTTGACAACGTTATAATAATAGCAAGAACGAAAGGGATGGTCTTATGAAACTTTTTACTAGTGGAAGTGAAAAGGAACGATAATCGTCCGTCCTTATCACTGTGCCACTTTTTTTTGTGTGTGTGTGCATTAGATGCTAAATGTAAGTGCCAGACAAATGCGTTGAATACGTCACTAAGTGCCTGTGTGGCACTTTCTTCTTAGTAGTAAGTGACTATGTCTATCCCTCTTAGTGGCACACTATGTGCGGCCCCTCGTTATTTACAATATTTTTATAAAACACTTGTTCGATTACGAGTTTAAAACTATTAAACTCCTGTATTTTTGTCTATGGCTGAGCTACAGGCACTTGTACCTGTAACTTGTAAAATTGTAACATAGTACTTTTATAAAACGCAATTTGTAAAAAACGGGGCAAGTGTTGCCAGTAAACGCCTGTAAAATTGTAACTTGTAGCTTTATAAAACGGGACCCAGGTATGATAAATAGATACTATTGTTATAACTACGAGTAGGTAAGTTTAACGCTTTATTATAATTGTTTTCAAGGATATTTAGGCGAAGTTTTAAAAGTATATATGTGCAGGTAGGTAGGGTTAGTTGTGGAACATTGACACAAACGGACATAATGAAACTTTGCGATATCTCGGAAACCTGACCTTAACGGCTAGCCCCGTCTATCAAACAAGGACGAGCTTAGGGACCCTCCACAACTCCCCAGGGTGCGAGCGACGATCGCAGAAGGAGCCCGTCGCTACATGCTACAAAGCGAATTGAACCATGAAAAGTAACAATTTATGTTTATATTTTGTAATTTTTTGCAAGAATACAGAGAATAGTTTGGTAGTATTTATATTTTTGTCGTATTGTATATACATTCAAGTTTATCTCAAGCTAAATACTTTTAAAATTAGTTCAAGTTTTGGCCTCGTTTTTTTATTTAGTTGAAAATAATACCCTGGTGTCTCACAGTGAAACATTTTTATGTATTGTACAATGAAACGGGTCCATGTTTCGTTGTGTACTGTATAGTTTTATTGTACACCGAATGTGAAATTACAAAAGGTTACTATTCTATGAGACTGTTCATTTAAACATGTTTCATGTTTAGCACCTCATTATCAACCTATTAAGGCCCACTTGTATAACCTAGGGTTAAACACTGACCAGTAGCTAGAGTGACAAATTTTATATGTACAATAAAATTGTCACTTTAGCTTCTGCTGGTGAATACCTGGTTATGTGCCTAAACCCGGGTGGTACAAGAGAGTCTAAGTAGTACATTTTTAATATTTTTTGGTGACTAGTATAATTATATTTTATATTATAACATTATATATTAATTATTTCATAAAATTATATGCGTAGTAATAGTGGTCATACAACATATTTTTTATCTTTTAAAACATTCTGTTACTACATATTGTATTAATGTGTCATTGTTTTCATTAAATTTTTCGGTTGCTGAATGCGCCAATGACATAAAAATTCGTTGATAAATTAATCTTCCCAAGAATCAGTACTTTTTACTTAGAAGAACCACATAATATATAATAACCTATTTGGCTACTGTTTATGTAACTCTGTTTCAATGTTGGTTACCCGTGATATTTTTTTACAATGAAACAGCTCACGATGTTTCACTGAACACTATTTATTAGTACACATTGAAACAATACACTTTTTTCAAAAACATTTTAAGAATTATACGCAATTTTCAGAATTAGAGCCACTTTTTTACACACCATAAAGAATGATGACTATTAGTCTATTATATGGAAAAATATACGATTTTTAACTTTCAAATTAGCTGAGATAGGACAGTTTAAAAAGTTGAATGTTTCATTGATGGCAATAGTTTAAAGTAATATGTTTAACAATAAAACATACGTACACAATAAAACAACATGATATTTATGTTGTCACAAAGTGTATGATATCTATCGTGGAGATGCCCAGGACCCTCCCGCGTTCGACTGGGTTGCAGTCATACTACGAGGACACATAAAACATAACTTTTTTTGCAATATGTCGCAGTTATCGACGACATTGTTAAGTTACAATGAAACTTGGGTTGCATACAATGAAACAGTCCTTCGGATTCATGTATCTTTCAGTGGTCTTATTAATCATTTAACAAATTGAAATCCTACTAAACTAAACCTACGCCTACCATTATTATTAACTTTCCTTTATTTTGTATTCATTGCAAGCGTACTTATATATATGTTTCATATAACACAGTTCCAATGTTGGTTAAGTCTGTTTCATAGTTCATTGGATTTATTACATCTGTTTCAATGTAAAAATTCAGGTGTTTCATTGAATACATGCACGAGGACACAATGAAACAAATCTCATTTTTTGTTTAAAGTTGTATAACACATATACTATTGAAAATAAGTAGAAACTAAGAATGCGATTCGATAGCCAACTAAATTGTTTATCTTCGAACACAATATCTCACTCGTAACTTCAAAAACACTAGAGATACAATGGTTTGAAATTTAGTTGTGTCATTGATCCACAACTTACCCTATATAATTTATATCTGCTCGCGTTAACAATATTATGACCCTGACCATTGCGTATTTGCATTAATTTCATAGTAATTATTACCTTTTAATAGAAAATAACTAGTGCTATTGTGCAGTAGTACAAAAGGTATAATAAACAAATATCAATTGAGAAGTGCTTTGTATAAGTATACAATAAGAGACAATTTCTAGTGTCGCAACCAGCTACCCACGGCATGCCGCGATTTCGTAGTTGGACACCGCAACTATTTATAAGTAGTTACTTATAGGTAGGTATACATATAACTGTTAGACAAACATAATTTCAGATTTTATTACTTGATGATTATACATTCACCTTAAAAGAGAAATTTGATGGCAGAAAGGGGAGCAAGTTTTATGATACTATGATTTTATAATATCAATAAATCAATGCAAATATAAATGCAAAGGAAATGAAAATAATATCATAAGATTCTATAAAAATAAAAAATAAAATCTCTATTTTTAATTTTTATTTCAAAATATTTTTTTATTGTCAGGCAAAAAGTACCTATAGTAAGATTAGAATTGTGGTATTATTGTAATCAAAAATAACATTTATGACGAATTACGAAATTAAATCTTATTTAAAAAAAAGTTTACGTGATTATCTATGATACCAAGCCGAATTATTGAAGACTCTAAATATGGTCAGGAGTACCTAACTACCTACACAGGACAGGAGTTGCGCCCAATCCCAAACGCGTATCTAGCTTCTCTACATGCTGCGATTGAATACGAACGTACTAATTACGTGCTGAATTAGCAATGCAGCAAAGTATCAACTCCATGTCATCTATTACAGTCTTAACTCGGGTAAATGCACTCATCTTATATTATGCGTCAAGGAGGCCGACCTGCCACACAATACAATGAAAGATTACTTACAAGTCTTACCACCTTTTGTAATGCAAGCCTGAACAATAGTGGACAGTTTCACATTGCGTAATATTGAATTAAAAATTACCTATAAGTAGATATCACGTTTAACTGTTTCAATAATTCATAACATAACATACCTAATAAAGGTGATAGGGCGCAAAGCAAGTAAGTTGTATACCGATCAAGTGAGAAAAAGAGAAGAAAATAAACAAACCCAAAAACTAGCATTATTTCATAATCACACCCTTTTAGAACACAATCTTGGTTTTATCACCGCTTAAAAGCCTTGCACTTTGAGTTCACATAGGTACATGGTTAAATTTATTGATATTTATGTATTAACGTAAAAATATATCTGCGAACGTGTTTCATGTGTGTCCAAAGACGTCAAGTGCTATGGAAAGTCAGGCATAATTATTATTATTTTTTGTTTTCTACTGACGAATGATATATGTAAATACGTCAAATACAAAAGCTATCACTCAGACGCTACGTCAACAAAGTGTCAGATCAGAACAACTGAATTTGAACTATACACACGTGCGAGTGGGTTTATATTGTTCTGTAGACAGTGTCTTATATATCGGTCTGTGGCGTTGAACCTGCGATACCAATATATATCAGTCATTGCCGTCCAAAAGTTTAAAACTAGGCATCCTCCTACTCCTAAGGCCCAGTCATACAAAAATAATTATACAAAATCTGCAGGAAATCCGGTAAAAAAAAACGAATCAAAACAAATGCAACTCTGTTGTTCTAATTGAAGAGCATTTTTTTTTCGATGTTAATAAAATGCAGTATATGCTTACGAGAGTATGTAAAAACGAAACATCAAATTGTTACACTTTACACTAGTATCTCTCAACTGAAACGGTAGGAAAATACTCTCTCTTTCATACCCTTGCTAGACAGAGTAAGTTTGAATGAGATCATTATAGTTTAGTTTAGAGATCTCGAAACTCATGGTCAGCCGTAATTATTAAGTAGTAGGTACCTACCTACTACTGGCCACTTAAGGTGCGGTTAAACTAAAAGAGCATTCACTGTTCTAACCTCCCACTCTACGAAATTCGATCGGTACACAAAACGTGATTGGTTGATTTCGTAGAACGGGCTCTAGAACAGCGAATGCTCTTTTGGTTTAAACGCACCTTTACCTATTAATATACTTAGAGCCAAATCGTTTTATTCTCACGGACAATATTATACCACATTTTATGACGCCGTTCTTTGTTAATTTACCTAAAATATTGAATAACATACAGGGAGTGAGCTAACGAAAGATTAAATAGTATATTTTCTGACTTTATAAATTTATATAAAGCTGTGTGATAACGATAATACTATTAAGTTGTGTTAAGAAAAACAAATAACTGTAAGGTAGTGTATCACTGTTCTGAGTGCTAAAAATATTAGTTAGGTACCGCTACGCTATTTGACTACCTCTGAGACTAGTCTTTTTACTAACCTCGAAAATATACAAAGCTTCAAAAAATGCGTTTTATAACGGCAATCATTTATTATTAGTTACAGTGCCCCTCGCTCTATATATTTAGAATACCTAGCTACCCATTATAATTGCGCTAATGAACCTGTCTATAAAGGATTCTCGGTACGGTTTTAATCATAAAATAAACAAGTAACTCAGGTATTTAACTTGAATAGGTAACTATTAGTTTTCGCTAAAACAAAGTCACGAATTTCACGTTAATACTTTACCTACGCGTTCAAAACACAAAAAACAAGTGCAGTCGCTATCAGATATTCGGCAATCAAAAATATCAGAACATGCACTCTACCGCCATTACAAAAGAGGCTCGTTCAGATATTTGGGGGCACCTTGACCGCTATGATATATCTGATGGCGACTGGACGTCATTTTGTTATTGCGCATACATTATGTAGGTATATTGTTCGGATCTTTAGTAGTATCTTTATTCCTTATACATGTACAATGGCGTTCAGAATTGCATGGACAGTTTATGAATGAATTCATTCATAAACTGTACATGCAATTTTGAACCCCACTGTACAATTGTACATACACTCGGCGGTTAGTAATTAAATATATGTTTTATTTAATTCATTATTAAAACAGAGAAAAATAATCATCGCAGGCTTCGTCAAGTAGATAGGTACATTCCGCCACAGGCTTAGTTACGCTACAATCATTGTAAAATCCGCCACAGGCTCCGTAAATATTACATTCTAGTTATACACTAATTAGAAGCGACCACCCCAGGTCGTATCCGGCCCAAAGGTACCTACCCCAGAAACTAGCAGCATTTCCACGCTGAATCGCTATAAAAATAATTAGGTAATAAAAATTAACTATTATTTTATGATTTAAATTGTTTTTTTTCTGTGGCTGCGCGCACGCTGTATACGCATACGATCGCGAGTACACGCGACATCGACATGGAAATGAAACTCAGAATAACATAGTATGTAATAAAAAAAATATCCTCGCATTACAGTTAATTAGTCCGAGAACAAAGAAGTTACGCTTAAAGTAATGATTTAACGTTACATCAGAAACTACTAGTAAATACATAATACTTAACTATTTGAAAGACGTCATAACTTCTTTATCTCAATCGGTTAGTGCATCGGGTTCAGATAATCGATGCAATTTTCTCGCAATAAAGCTAAAAGCTGTATCTGTAGAATAATCTGGAAATTGGAATGGCTACCTTCGGCATTACAGCTAACCGGTAGAGCGCAAAGCCTGTTGGACAAGTAACTGAACTGCGTGTGTCAGGGTGTGTCAGGAGTCATCCTTTATGTGCAAAATTCCGCATTCATGCGTCTTGTCCTATAAATAAGGCATCTGCATTATTTATATACCTATCCCTCAAATGAAAATAAGGACCATTGAGTTTATTGACTATTATTTTATGTTACTGGGATAATTCCGCATGTCAAAAAACGCCAGATAATTTCGAAAGGAGACACTTATAAATAAGACGATGTAATTACGAGTGATTATTTTGTGATTTTCGCAATTACACGTTTTTCGCAATTATTCCAAGGCACCCTATTACATTTTTTCACAATGAAATATATAAAAAAAATATGTTTATTGCTGTAACAATTATAGAATAAAAAATAAACTCAGCTTAGCAGTCACGAGATGGCTCTAAGTTTTTTTTTAGTATAGTTTATATTTATTCTAACTAAAGTATACTGATTTACCTACGATGTTTCGGTCGCGTAACATCACCCCCAAAACGACAGGATAAGAATAAGTGTATGTACTCGCGATTACAATTTAGCTTAAAATATTTTAAGATACCTAGTTTTCTGTTTTAAGCAAGTATAATCACAAAAATAACGTCCTGTTTATTTGAAATAATTAAGTGCATGATGTGCCTATCTATTTTCTGTTGCGCGTTGCGCATCTACTCTAAGTACTAGTTATAATACCTACCTAAGTAGAATGTAGAGACAAAACTCCCAATTCGCAACCCTTAGATCCACATCAGACATGTTTTTTTAGAAGATTGCAATTCAGCGTGGAAAATCTACCAGCGCCCTCGCTCGGCGCCATTGACATAAGTAGATAATTTTTACTGTATGAAAAATAATCATAAAGTTTGATTAACATATTATCAATACTACCTACCTAGATTTTACACTAAAAAACTCGTGCCGTAATTAGTAGTTAGGTACGAAACGGTTCGATTTTGTGGAACAAAGGTTAACATTTTTATTTTTTTATGTGATGAAGGTAGACAACTGAGCTTTCAGCCCACCTGATGGAAAGCAGGAACTGAGGCCCATGAACATAGTGATAAAAAATCGCCTATGCGCTGCCTACCCTGAGGACTTTAGATGGATTGCCTTTAGCTACGCCAGTAATTACACCGGCTCTCTTACCCCCAAACCGAAACAGCAGCATAAATCCGAATTCGCTCCAAGATTATGCGTGTTAATTAAAATGTCACTCTGATTATGCATTTATACTAAGTACCTCCCACACCTAAGTATTCTCCACCCTGCGGTGTCATCATTACGCCGCGCCGCATCATGATGCAAGATTACGTGAATGAGATTACCGCGGGCGCGCGTAAACTTACAGAACGCGACATCGCTCTGCTCGGAATCACGATGACTCATGCAACACTCTTTGTGTGGAATACATAATTCTTCTGGCGCTAATTTTTCGACATTAAAGGTCATGCCGTGACTGCCGTGCTGTGGCAGTTCAGGGTATTAGGTGCAGCCTGTAAGTTTTTGACGATACGAAATTACGAATATTGACGAATTACGTTTTGTGTACCGAACGAATTTCGTAGAGTGGGGATAGAATGTATATGAGCATTCGCTCGTTTGGTGTAAGTAAACCCACTTACGAATGGCGAATCCTTGGCTGACTGGAGGGGTGAATTTTGCAATACATGCCGTAAATTGTAAATATGTGTAGGATACAATATTGTATACAATTCTTCAGGGGTAATTTTTCGACACAAACCCGTGACATGTGACTTTTGTGTGAGAAGCATGAGCTACCACTACGCAAAGTTATTAACGCGCGTTTACTTTCTATCCATCCCGCTTGTATTTTGGCTACACTACACTACTACGTAGCCGTACCATGAGCTACAGCCGCGTTATTAACGGGCGTTTACTTTCTACCCGGCTCGTTCGCGCCAATATGCGATGATCGATAGAAAGCGGGTTGGATAGAATGTAAACGCGCGTTAATAACGTAGCGGTATCTCATGGTAGGGCTACCGCTGCACGCGTGACCACCAGGATTCGAACCCGGAAGCCCGGAACCCCCGGCTTCGTAGGCAGGGTCTTTACTTTACCGACAGAGCAACGAAGGCAGTGAAACAAGTACCACTTAAACTAGGTACCTACAGCAACTTCAACTTACCATTTGTAATCAACCTTGCCTTTAAATGTAAGTTAAGCTACAATCAATTGTAGAGAATATAAAAAACATCGTAAAACTTAAATATGTAATAAATAATTTAAACATAATATAATAATTGTTAGTTTTTAGTAAAACGTCCCACTTTGTCGCTTAACATAAAGACGAGATTTCCATGTATATTCATATGAATAAACTGACAAAGCGGCTTTATGGCAAACGACAAAGTGGGACGTTTCACTAAACTCACTCACAATATTCAGGGCCCGGAATTAGGTGAGCTAAAATACCTACAATTCGCGAGGGGACATAAATTGACATAATATAGAGTGGTTACAACCGGATTAAAATAATATTTTATTTGGATTCCGGGTATTCGATGTACATTCGCGGACTAGTCGTAATATTGAACGTGACATGTTTTGGTTACAGTGCAGCATGTTTTATACTGATTTACAGTGATTTTATATTTAAGCTATCATCTAATATTAATAATATTACATAGCCAAAACAACATATAATAAACATTCAAAATGTTAATGTTTCATTGTAATAAGCATCGACTGACGTCTTTGATCTTATTATTACCGATATCTAAACCAGTAAACAACTTCCACGCCTATAAATATCTATGTGTACGAATATTATGCAAATAGCGCCTATTTTTTGACTTGTCTTGATGCAAAAAACATAGTTCGTAAACACATTATGGACAAGTTAACCTATTCAGTAATTATTTAAATAGATTAATTAACTATTAGATGCAAAAAACTCGGTGTCCAAAGTACAGTTTTACACGTGTGGGTACCAACGAGTAAGTTTTTTCAACCTAGAGAATGATCAAGAAACTTTGATCGGTTGATGATGTTGGAATTTGGAATATAGGTAATTTATACCTACAAAACTACGTGATCTAATACTGTCGATAGATTTTACCACCCATAGGATTCATTTAGTGTACTTAACCAGCGGATTTTTTAAGTTACCTATTTTCCGCCGCATTTTCTTGAACCTTAAGACAACGGCTATCAGGGAAAAATATAATATTCATACCTTTAGAAAACTTTACATAGCCAATATAGGCCCTCTTAAATACTAAATACCTACACTCTACAACTGTCGCAGGATACGGAAATGAGGAATAAAGTATGATTTTTAACGTGTACCTAAAAATTTTAGAACAGGGGTATCCTGATCCTGATGAAATTAAGCACTGGCACGTGCACGAACATCTTAGGTACGTATATATAGTTATGTACATTAAATATTATTATATAAATAATATAACATATTCGCGATGTTTAAAGCATTAATTAGATAGTGAAATAATATAATATACCATGATTACTTGATTAGAAAGATTTTAGTTCACCACTATAATTTTTACTGACAGTCTCGTATAAATTATACATAGGTAGGTAAGTACCTACTTATCCCATTGTCCTTCCGCATTTCTTTATGGATATTATATTAGACACTTCTAGATAAGTACCTACCTATGCAAATGGCGGATAGCTGACGGATATGTAATTAATGAACGGAAATTTAAACGACCTTGCCTCGACAATCGAACGCTTTTAGATAAAAATAAAACTATTAAAATAGCTACAAAATCTATAAATAGCGTTTTTTGCGATCATTAATATCATGAATCACTTAATAGCTCAGTAATAATTACTTCGAAAATAAACTCTGCATAGGTATCTGGTTTTTATGGAGGCCTTTATTATGACGTAGGTCCCTCTTTTATTCAAAAGTTAAACCTCAGATACTGGTAATGACTAGACTACTTGTAATTTTGACATGGTTCTATTCTAGATATACCATTTTTCAGTTGAAAGTAAAAAAAAAGGTAAACAAACCTGCATTATTTCATAATCACTAATCACGCACTTTCAGAACACAATCTAGGTTTTATCACCAACTTAAAACCTTAAACCTGAAGTTCACATACATTTTTGTTAAAATTATTGATATTTCATTAGTATTAACGTAAAAATCTATAAAGTCAGCCATATTTGTATACCTTTTTTTTCAACTGAAAAATGGTATAGAGTGGCCTAGAGCTCTATTTGGTTGACTATACCTACCTTAATCGATGAGATATTTTTTGGTTGCGAGAACACATTCTTCTTATTTTAGTATATCCTACTGTTTCATATCGTAATCGCATTTAGAGTTGCAGCATTGAGCTACATCGGACCGGTTGCACGAGTGCCGGTGGCATGCGCTACTATAGAGTTCAACGCACTCCGAAATCAATACGTTATTCATATCCTTATTAGGCCAAGTTATTTTTAAACACCATAAAAATAAAAAAGGGTGTTTGTATAAAAACAAAAAATATTCATTTGCGTCATTCGGGCTATTCGCATGTTTAGCCGAGCGCATCGCCTTTCGGACCTGTTTTAGCGGAGTCCCCGATTACGCATGTTACAGATAAAGATCACAATGTTATATTATATTATATTATATTACTTACTACGTAGATACCTACTTCTATGATAACCACAAGTTCACCTTCAGTACGTATTCGATTTTTTATGATTTTGAACAAATAAAATACTATTACACATTTTACACTAATTACAGTTAATTAAAATCACTAATAGGTAGGTATTTCAGTCAGGACGCCCTTGTGTTTTTCAGTTCCGAGGTCGACAACATACAAAATAGGTAATCTTTTTTGCCTTGTTTGTTCCAATCTATTTTCCTATTTAAATCCAACTGGGTAATAAATGACTGAGGACCCACGTGGGCGGAACCTTGCTAATTTAATTTCCAAAAACTGTTCGAACTGCAACGCGTCGTAAAGCGAAGGCTGCACGGAAGTAAATATACTTAAATTCAAAGACCGTAAGAACAGCACACTGCCATGGCGTTTACGTCCTTTGATTTGTTTGATTTGTTCAGTTTGGCTCGTTTCTACCGTGATACTATAGTTCTATCAGCATACAAGTTGGTAGCGTAACAGCTGTGGGTAGTGCGGAAGTCATTGCACGGCTTACGCGCTTCCTGTGAGATGTCATTTAAATTCATAATGCCCATTTCAGTTTCCTAATAAAACATACAAAGGATTCTGCATATTTTAGATGTGGCTACGGTGTTTTGTTTTGTTTTTCCGACCTTCACCTCTGGTTTATGTTCCCACGTTGTAACTGTGCGCTTGTTTGTTTACAAAAAGATCACAGCACGAACGTGGTGTTTGCTACATTTTTTTAAGTAAGCTACTTAATCTTATTATTTGACCGTTTGTGAACTGATTTAAAGATATTGGTTAACTATTCCCCACTCATCGCACTCAGTCTATTACTGCTCATAATAATATTATCTTAGATACGTATGGCGATGAATGCCTATAATAGCTCTGCTGTGATGTTATCTGGTTAATGGGACCACATTGTCGATGGCGCTTACGTCTCGTGGCGTTGAATTTTTTTTGTATCTATAGGAACTTACGAACATAAAGCTATACGCGCCATCGTAAATGTGGTTCCCTTAGCCCGGATACCATCACTGCTGGGCAAGCGAGTAGGCGAACTAAGCCATCCACTATGATGACGCCGCTGCCTATCATCCATCTTCGATAAATAAATTGTGGGTGACAATCCGTTTTCCACTCTTACGAATTAAAATGATTCGCAAGATTGAAATAGATAATGTGACACATCGGGTTTGACCCCAATTCTCCTTTACCGCACTATAATAGAAGTTAGATAATGAAAAGTTTAAATAAGCGTTGTCGATATATCCTAGACGTTGGACGTTGGATTATGAGTCTAAAGGTATTTAAATAAAATCCACGTCAAATATGTTCAAGTACCTACCTAATAGCTACCCATTCGTCATCATCATGTCCAAATAGCATTTATTAGCGGTCGTGTTAGCACCCAAAGACAGTAAATGTTAAAACATATGTATCTCATATTGTACACATTGGAAAAGCTGCATCACTCATCAGGTTTTTTCTAAAAATGTGTGAATAAGTAAAATTATTAGGTATCTGTTTCGATTGGACTTCGGCCCTGAATTCCTGGGGCATGGATTTCGTGGTTCTTAGTTATACCTATTCAAACTTCAAATGATTTAGTCGATTTTCAGTACCTACAATATCTATTACAATATCGATCGGCTATCGACAGTATCGACACCGGACTTGCAAGGGACTGCGCTTGACCGTCTTATTATCCACGCTTTCAGTAATTATTGCTTATATGCTTATTTTAGATATGAGGCACGTTAGTTGGGATAGTTTGATTTAATTGTACCTATACATAACAATGAAATTACCAATGGAATTTTGGCCTGCGAAACATGTGTCCGGTTTTGATTACTAACAACAGTATAATTATCACTAGTAAGTGTCAAATTTAATGCTAAAGGCGCAGGCGTGGATCTAGGATTTCGTTCAGGGGGTAGGGGGCATTGATTTATGATATGATAGTATTTTATTAGTACTGGAAAGTTGGGAAACTACTTTTTCAATTGTTAAAAAAAAGTACACAGAACAATGCCTAGTGTTCTCCCATAACTATATCTGAAAGAAATTATTTTTTTATTGCTCATTTTTCGTGCAGAGCTTTCAATTTGTGGTAAAAGTCCTACATACATATAAGAGTCAAAATATCTTTATTTACAAATCTTTACAATTTAATTCATAAATTAAATCTAATTGACTTAGCTAACCTAATCTGTATCTAACATTGGCCGTTGTGGCATTGTACCGAGGATGAGTAAAATAAAATCGTAATACTTGTGGATCAATGGATATCAATTATATGACATCACAGCAGTTACATCACAAAGATGCATATTAACGTGTCAATAACACAAGAACCAGTTAGATAAAAAAATGTAATAAACGTTTCAAATTTGTATAAATATCCGTAGGTAATCATCGTAACGGTGCCTTGATACGCGCTTGATATAAATTTGGCACATTTTAACACAACAAAAACAAAAAGTTGATTATACTTGCAGATATAAATTACGAGCAAAACTTTCCGCGGATACTGCGCTATTGCGTTTGCTTGTAAACAACTAAGCACGCTCATTCATGGAGATTATGAAAAAATACGAGTAATAAGATTGTCTTGTTCCAGTCACTTGCCGAGTAAGAGAGACTCCAAGTAGATTCAATAGAATACCCGTTGCCCATTATGTACGCAATAATAAATACCTACCTACTCATATCATATTAGAGAAATATTTTTTAGATACTACAAGTATTTACCTACTCCAAAAAAACAATATCGAAATATGACAATATTGACAATTCGCACACCTAGATCAAAACACTCAAAATGTATGTACTCGTATTTTTTAATTACGGGTAAATTTTAGATCTACGAACGAACTTTGTGGATCACGAATAATACCCTTAGCCACTCACTTGCTTTGATTTTTGCGATAGACTCCATGTCTATGTAAAATAAGAGTGGTGACATGTAACAAAAGCTACATGAAGCAAGTGAGTGGTTAGCTATAACACAGATAAATTATGAATTAATACTGTTTTGATCTAGGTGAACGAATTGTTGTGTAAGGGTTTAAAAGCTTGTAAGCCACAATTTGATTTTTTTACAGGATATACCTATTAGGTGATCACTTCAGAGATCATAGCACGCGCTCTACTAGCACGATTAGTTGCTAGTTGGTAACCCACCAAAGAAAGGCCAAACGACTGTCAAAAAATGTTGATGTTGTATGCTATTAAACTGTTACTTTTAAGGTATCCCAGGAGAGCGTAAATCACAACGAGTGACACCAAAAAGGTAATTGGCCCTTAATCTGAAATTGAAAATTGATTTATTATAGTTACCTAAGCACTTCACTTGAAGCTTCTTAAGGTCAGACTACACTGGTTGGTTCGTCACCTGCTGTTTTGGGCTAAGAGGAATGACGGTTGTATGGAACGATAACATGTAATTTAAACCCCACCACAGATGTTGTTGTTTTATTTTGGGAGGTACTGGATGGCTTAAATTAGAATTTAAAATTGCTCTGACGTCAATGGACAAAAAGTTGCCGTTTACGATTTTAATCTGCATTACTTAATTTATTTTTTGCAGAAAGGATCGGATGGAAACTTTCGTGACACTTTTTATATTTTTTGTGAGAGATTGCTCTGCAAAAACGAATCGAGGAGGCAGGACCTGCACAATGCACATGGTGTTCATTGATCTTGAAAAGGCCTTCGATCGCGTGCCCAGAGATCTGATTTGGCAGGCTTTGAGAGTGCAACACATTTCAATCAAAGCATATAGGTATATAGCCATTATACAAGACATACATATACCAGAATATAATAACTCGTGTCATAAGCCCTGCAGGTATCACCAAGGACTTCGAGGTGAAGGTTGGAGTACACCAAAGCTCGGCACTAAGCCCCTTACTATTTAACATAGTAATGAATTACATCACTAAAGATCTAAAGAAACCGGCACCATGGACACTTTTATACGCCGACGACATAGAGTTGGTGGTGGAAACTCTACAGACCGTACAAACCGACCTAAATGCTTGGGTAATGGCCTTGAAAAGTAAGGGGTTGAAAATCAGTCGTGAAAAATCGAAATACATTACATGTTCTGCCATTTATCGAAAGCAAGGCCGAGTGCCATTGCAGTACCGAATATCGATGGAGTCCCGATAAAGAGGGTGGAATCCTGGAAGTGTCTGCGTTCTATAGTTTCACAACCAACCACTGCAGATAAGGACATTCAACATCGGATATCATCCGCCTGGCTGCAATGGAGATCACTCATCTGGTGTTTAGTGTGATCCCCGAATGCCTGTAAAAATTAAAGGCCTGATCTACAAGCAAGACCAATATTGCTTTACGGTTCAGAGTGCTGGGCTTTAAAGCAATCGGACGAGCAAAAACTTCACACCACCGCGATGAAGATGCTTCAGTGGTGTCATAATGCTGGACAAAGTGCGAAACATTTACATTCGGGGATCATTCAAGGTTGCTTGCATCGCTGACAAAATGACAGAAGGCCGACTACGATGGTACAGGCACGTCATGAGACGAGATGGTATATCATGACAAGATCAGTACTGGACAATTGGACATGCAGGACGGTGCTCGAGGTCGACCGCCGACAGCACTGTCACAAAAGATATGAGAGCGGCAGGCTCGATAGGAGTATGACAGCAGATAGGATAAAGTTGCGAAATGGTATAGGGCCGACCCCAATTAGATATGGGTATAATGGCCAGGAAGAAAAATATTGCCCTGCAAAATATCCTTAACGGATTCATCTTTCCCTTGATAAGGATCTAACAATAAGAATAAGAATTTAATATAATTACCTTAATTATAAATTGCCATAAATATTTATTGGATAATTGCATGGAATGTGAAATTACGACATTTTCCACATTTGTGACGTCAATCAATAATTACATTGTTATGCAATATAAAATGCACGTAAAAAACGAAAACTAGGGTTTATAACTCGTAAGACGATCAAGTGCCCATTTATATAGCTTTTAACTAGTAATAGAAGTAGAATCACTTTTTATCATCATTAATTTATTAACTAGAAAAGGATTATTATAAGTTAAACGATTTTTTTCTTTAAAACCCGTGGAAAGACAAACTCTGCGTCAATTCTCTTTTAAAAAAAAAGAGAATTGACGCAGAGTTTGTTCTCTTTTTGAAAGAGATAGACCGTCAAAAAGATCTCAACAAACTATGATAATGAACTAGCTAGACGATGCGTACCCACCCCATAGCCAATAGCCAGTATGGTATTTTTTATGTAAATAATATTTAAAATTTACTTTTGACTCCATACGAAGTTTGAAATTTACTGCGTTACGGGAGGCAGTGGCAGACTGTATTAATTTAGGTAGGTAGGTACTGGTAATATTGTACCTGTAGGTATATTAGCAATATACCTACAGGTACAATAGTATGATTAATACACAGTGCATCGTATCGTACTTAAATACTTAACAAATGCCTATCCTTTAAAATAAGTACCAATTAACTTCTGGGTAATAAAATAAGTCTCTTAGTAGAGTTCTCTCTTTCTTAGTCTCTTGTACGGTCTATAAACCACGAATAGCCACCTATAGAAATGTGTGCTGATGGTGTGGTGTCTGCAAAATTTCCTGGTTTTTCCAGCAGCCATGCAAATCTACCCATAGTAGGAAAAAAATACCGAGAACGGTACATCTCTACAGACTCTACCACGGACTAAGAGCCTTACTACACTTGCGATTAGCAAGCGATTTGAAAGCTAATTCGTTGTGCCTTCGCGGCTACGGGTCCCTCCAAATTAATCGACACGGAGTTAGCTAAGCCAGCCATAAGACGCTTTATGTCCACGGCATAAGAGTGAAAAAGACGTCAATCTGCACGGATATGCACTCGGCCCTCGGCCTAATATACCGTTGATTTGAAGATTTTTTCGACTGGCTTAAGCCGATTCCACATCGATTGATTTGGGGAGTGTTTGTTATGCCGTGTGGTGACGGCAGTAAGAATACCTACATATTTGTCACCACCCCAACTCTTCCTGCGGGTGTCGCAAGAGTCGACTAAGGGATTTAAGTATCATTTACCATTATTTGATAAAAGCTAGATTGATGATGGGCAGCAGCGTCATCATCATACCTGGGATAACTCGGGGCATTTATACGAAAGTGATGTAGCAAAATATTTTATCGACTAAAAATATATCGATGTTACTGTGAATGACAACATCAAAATTTTATTCGGCATAAATAAATATTAGGTACTTACCTACTCTTCGATTAAAATAAAAAATAAATTTAAACGGGTAGTTACGCGTTTATTTTAAAATAGTTTTCAAAATATACAATTAATATTAAAATATCAATATTTAAATTGTCATTTTGATTAAAATGACATCTGCATACTTTTACTATCTGAAGAGGCTCGATATCAGATATGACATCGAACCTCTGTACTGTAATCGAGAATGTTCAATAAGTACATCTTTTATTATAATTATATTGACATCTTTTTAATCGATATCAAATCCCTATAACTTGCCCCCAGTTATCCCAGGTATGGTCATCATAGTAGACACATTACTGCGATCGGCAATCCGCTTGCCCAGCGCTCCTACTATACGCATAGTCAATAGGAGAGGCCTACGTCCAGCAGTGGATTATCATAGGCTGATGATATGATGGGTGTGTGATTTGGGGAGACTATAGGTACTTAATTCGTTTCGCGCGCTCGCAGCGATCTCGTTCGCAAATCGTAAGTGTGGTAAAACCCTAAGTATTCATACTCACCAATGTAACAGTAATATAAGTAGTATTTATTATCGATTTGTACAATGGCGTGTCGCACGTACGCGTCTCATTTATCTAACGTCTATTTTGATAAAATATTCTAACAACCTTAAACATGGTCCTGTTTAGCTAATATTTATTTGAGTTAAGTATGCAAACGGTGTGAGTTATCGTTACATTAATACACACTCGAAACAAATCTATATAATATGATAATAAATTGGATATTTTGGAATTGTTGAGTCCGTCACCTGATTATTTTCCAGTAAGCTTAGTAAAACTTTTACCTTACCTAACTTAAGTACCAACCATCAAGCGATCAATATTACATAGGTATATCGATCAACGGGACGATTTATTCGTTGATAATTTGTTATTTGCCGATGACGCAGCCTTCGTAGCCAAATCGCAGACTGAGCTCCAGACCATTATGGACAAGTTTTCACGTGCCTGTGCCCAGTTCTCTATGTCCATCAATCCCCGTAAGACTGTTGTGCTGGCTCAAGGGTGTGCGGAAATACCAACTATCGTGTTGGATGGCGCCCCACTCGAGATAGTCGATAAGTTTTGCTACCTCGGGTCGACAGTGACTAGCAACCTCTCAACGGATGCAGAAATCGACGTTCGGATCGGAAAGGCGGCAACGATGTTTGGGAAGCTGAGTGCAAGAGTGTGGCAAAATAAACACCTTACCAGGAAAACCAAGATGATAGTTTATCAAACGTGCGTCCTGAGCATACTCTTGTACGGGGCTGAGACCTGGACATCGTATGCCAAGCACGAACGTCGTCTTAACGCCTTCCACATGCGCTGCATCCGAAACATTTTGGGCATACACTGGAAAGACAAGGTAACGAACGAGTGGGTGCTTGAGATTGCTCAGCTGCCCAGCCTCTTTGCGTTGCTGAAGCAGAGACGCTTACGCTGGCTGGGGCATGTGTATCGTATGCAACCTTCTCGTTTGCCGCGACGTGTCATGCTTGGTGCCATAGCTGATGCCAAGAGAAATGTTGGTCGGCCAATGCTACGACATAAAGATTGTGCCAAGCGAGATATGCACGCATTCAACATCTCGGTCCATAAATGGGAAGAGCTTGCCGAGGATAGAGATAAGTGGCGCAAACTGGTATTAGATGGAGGTAAAATCCATGACGATGTTTGGTTTAAGACACTCGCTAGTAAGCGCGCCAAGCGTCATCAGCGCGGCACCGGTTCGCCACAGGCCCACTACATCTGTCAGAGTTGTGGTCGTGTTTGTCGCTCCCGTATTGGCCTACACAGCCATGAGAAACGCTGTCTCCCCTCCTAACACTGCTTGTATAGTCTGATATAATAGACTTTCAAGGCCAAATGATGATGATCGATCAACGCCAAAATAAGATCAAGTATTTTGTTAAGTTTACGTAGTTAACGTACCTACATAAGGTACCTAATAAAATTACCTAAATTAACAAATAAGAGGTATATCATTATCACAGCGCTGCTAGCTAATACGAAAAAGTTGTATCTTTGCCTTTCTTAAATAATATTACCTACAAGACATGCTTGGCAAAATCCGATGAATTTAAGAGCATGTGAGTGTTTTAGTAGGACATAGTGGTATGTAACTTACCATAAGGACGGAACGGAATTGGCTCGTACCTTTAGACGAATTTTATATCTACATCTTGTGGTAAGCGTCAAAGTGGGCAGTTTTACTCAAAAGGCACACAATCTATTTATTTAAAGTAAACAAAATTGACAATTACTGTCCCTACACTGTAGAAGAATATGGTTCTCAGTAGTAGGGATTCGCCGTTTCTGCCCCCGGTTTTGGGCGGGCTTATGTACTGCCCCGCCCACAATCATGGCCGCCGAAACTAAAAAAAAAAAAAAAAAAAAAAAAAAAAAAAAAAAAAAAAAAAAAAAAAAAATAAAAAAAAACAAATACCCCCCCACTTGGAGCGTTTGGGAGTGGTCCCAGTTATGTAAAATGGCGCCTTCTGTCTTTTATATCGTGGTCTACTGCTACAATGCACCGCACCAATAAAACCTTTCTCGACTCTCCATTGTTCTCCGGAAAGGGATCGACCCATTGTCTCACATCTACCTGGTCAAACGGTCGGCCAAACAGGACGCCTGTTCCTTTTTGATGTTTAAATTATATACTGCTGCGATTTGTCAATGGCATCTACATATAAGCAAATACCTAACAAGTGGGCGGGTATATAACTATGTACGTACATACAATTTCTTCAAACGGGTAGTATTTAAAGGTATAATAAAAAAAACCCCTAACCTAACTCTAATATTCAGTAGGGGAGCAAAAACGATGTGTACATAGTTTGTTAGGTGATTCATTATTTCCGTGTTTACTTTATGTAAAGTGAACAATGACGTAGGTAAATTTATTACGGTATTATATGTATTGTTCATTATTGCTTTTGGCTCATACATTTCAAAACTATTGCTACCATTGTGTGTGGTCAAATAAATATTCAAAGAAATAGTCAATTGTTTGGAATTTATTATACACTATTCCATTATTTAAAAAATGTACAAGCTTCGACAGGTTCAAATTAAGTACGGTGACTTTACTTCATACTTGTGTAATTATAATTGCCGATTTCTAAGAATGAACTTTTGGGTAAGACTCACCATTTTTCAATAGTCTTAACGTCATATATTTAAGGCTCATTACTAAACTGTCACAAGTTTATTATTAGAAATCGCCAACTGTATGTATCAACACAACCTACAAGTTTGAACAGGTTAATATTAGGAAATAAATACATGCCTATTATTCTGTTTCTGTTAAGCTTTCAAACCTTTGTTAAAACGAATAGTTTTTTCATGTTTTCGCTATTGATGAAATAATTTATTCAAGTTTAAGCATCTTGGTGTACCGAGCGAGTTCCGACTGGTTTTTATTGGGTATACTTACTATTCTAGTCAAA
>JALPQI010018828.1:0-22864 GCA_025490895.1 Thaumatotibia leucotreta
CAACAATGAAAATCGTAAAAATACCTAAGGATGGTAACTGCTTATATAGAGCAATAGCGGATCAACTTAATAGAGAATTAGCCTCTTGTCGCAATCAGTATGATCACATAATTATCAGAAACGAGCTGGCTAGCTATGTCTCAGCTAACCGAAACGACCCCAGAATCAGACAAGCGCTAATTAACAATGTGATAGAGACATCCCACAATGACAACATTCGCGCAATCCAGCCGACAGCAGAGAATATTGATAGCTACATCCAAAAACAATTCACAGACGGGTTCTGGGGAGGGGAAGATATTATTATTGCTGCATCGGAGTTCTTTGTACTGAATGTACACATACATGGGGCATATACGGAACCATTAGTATATGAGGCACCAATGTCGCTTACTGCTCCGGCCAGACCCATACATTTATATTTTGAAAACCATCACTATGACAGTGTGATAATGGATGTACACAACATCGACTCGTCAAATATGAGCATCCCGACAAGTACCAACAGCTCTGACAAAAATACCGAACCGGGCCTCAGTCTGCAGACAACGCCCAGTATTACAAATTCGATCAAGCTCGCACAAACGGATGCCACAGGCTACAGATTAATTAGAGAAACGAAAAACAACTCAGAGCTTCCACTAAATACGAATAATAGCCTACGCATAGCAACGTGGAACGTTAGAGGATGCGCTATGCTCAAAGATAGATTACATATCGATCAAGAGCTTACAGAGCGCCAGATCACAATAGCGGGTCTACAAGAGACACATCTGGCCAAAGGAACGTTTTCCTCAAATAACTATGACTGGATATTAAGCGGGGGAAAACAAGCGCGAGAGAAACGAGGCATAGCAATACTTATTAGCAAAGCAGTTAAATACGAAATAGTTAATATTAATAACAAGTACGACAATATTCTTGCCATCCACATTAGATTTCTTCACCTAAGTCAAAAGGACCAAGAAATACTATTTATCAATACGCATATACCATGCAATTCAACAAACTATTTAGGAAAAATAGGAACTATTCTACAAAGGGCCCCTAGAAAAGCAACACCCATTTTACTAGGGGATTTTAACGCTCGCCTGGGCAAAAATGACGTTACTCGCCAATCGCCACACATATGTAAAAAGAAATTACTACATGAGGTATCTAACTTCAACGGCACTTTGCTAATTAACTTTATAGAACAGCATAACCTGGTTGTTAAGAGCACATGGGGCCGCCCATCCAGCAAGGTAACGTGGAGTATGGGCAAAAAAGTCTCCCAAATAGATCACATCATTTGCAGCAGAGATAGACCGGTAATGTTTACATCCATCCACGGTAATTGGTCTAAAAAAGTGAAATCAGACCATAAGATACTTTGGGGGACAATACGGACCCAAAACTCCGCCCATTACAAACCGACGCAACGCGATAGAAGAGACAGCGACCCGCGTATACGAAATAACCACACCACTAGCTTTAACTACAAAGAGGTCGACTATGAAGCTCTACAGACAAGAAAATACCTATCTAGTTTTCAAAATGAAGTAAATAAGAATCTGTCACTGTGCCTTGAGTCAATCGCCAGGGACAGTGAGCGAAACAATAAGAATCCAACTTGGACTGATCTCAATAGGATTCTAATTAGGTCAACAAAAGTTATACCACAAAACCTTAAGATTAGGTCAGAGGCCAGCAAAATTGCTCAAGCACAATTACAAAAGGCGCTATTTCTCAAAAACAAATTTCCAAACGTGCCTTTGTATACTACAAAGCTGAGGACAGCACGCAAACTGGTCCGCAAAGCCGAAGAAGAGGACGACGAGGAGGAATCCACTCGTTTCTTCCAATGGTTAGGCGGAGCGCATCGAGCAGTGCGCATGAAAATAACATATAAGTACCTACAGAAACACCGGTCTAAACTGACACGAACACAACAAAAGTACTACATCCCCATGGCGCAGTGGATATCCGAGCTCAAAAAGGGCGAGGGACCGCCTGTGACGGTCATGGAATGCTCAAACGACAGAGTGCCAGACTCAGAGGGCCCCGATACAACCTCTATAACACAAATAATAAGCCGTATGAAGAACGGGACGGTACCCGGGACAGACCAGATAGTCATAGAACTATATAAGGCAGCTCCAATCGAATTTATAACACAGGTCGCTAGAGTCATGAACGAAGCCTGGACGGATAATAAGATTCCTGCCGATTGGACGATCACTAAACAGGTCCCAATACCAAAAAAATCAAACCCCAAGTCTATAGGCGATTTCAGGAGAATCTCGATATGTAATGTCGGATACAGAATTTATGCAAATTTCTTATTAGAAAAACTTGACGCCTCTCTAAATCAACTTGGAAATTATCAAGCTGCTTTTCTAGCCAACAGGTCTACGGAGGATCACATCTTTACTCTGCGTAGAGTATTAGACAAAAACTGGAGGGAGGGTAACCGACTTTTCATTGCAGCCTTGGATATCGAAAAGGCGTTCGACAATGTAAATCTAAACGCCCTTAGAGACATTATAAATTCACGCACGAATGCACCTTTGACGAACAGGATAGTGGAAGCATGTATGAATGAAAGAACTTTTATCTCATGGTGCGGCCAATGCTCAGACGTTATCCAAAAAGGCAAAGGAGTGAAACAAGGTTGTCCACTATCCCCCCGTCTATTTACAATCCTAATGGACGACGTACTACGTACGTTAGAAGAGGAAGACGAAGAGGTCAGACTAGATCAAGATAACGAAATCCGTCTGCCCATTATCTTATCTTATGCGGACGACCTCATTATAGTGGGCGAACGTATGAATGTTATTGATCGTATAGTTAGAAAACTGACAGTCCTATTAGATACAGTAGGGCTAACAATAAACACAATGAAGACAAAACTGGTAATACGAGACCCAATAAGAGGAGTAACGGACGACCCACAGATCAGTTGCCTCGGAGGTGTACCTATACAACCTCTACGACAATTAAAATATCTAGGCACATACATTACTTCAGCTCACGACAGGAGAGCCACCATTAAGACCCGGTGCGATCAAGCGGTAAGAAATTCCAAGATGCTAATAAGATTTATAAAAGAAAAGAAAATAGACTGGAGATTAGCCCGGCTAATGTATAAAATGGTAATTTCACCGGCCATGACATATGGTCTAAACGTAACCGCGCTAACAAAGGCAAACCGTTCACGTCTAAGACGTTACGAGAGACATATTCTCAGGGAAATGCTTCTAGCAGCCAGAAACACTCCGAGGCTTAAGGTCAAGGACATTTTGGAGGGGAAAACCATAACCAAAGTTATCAAAGTCCGCAGGCTTTCATACTATGGACATGTGCTTAGACGGGAAAAGCCCCACCTGCTACACGCAGCCCTAAAATACAATGAAAGTAAAAGAAAGGAGGGACGGCCAATATTTACGTGGGAAAACTCGCTCAACCATGATATTCGGCATTATACTAACAGACCTCGAGCTTATTGGAGTCAAATAGCTGAGAATAGAGGTCACCTAAAGAAACAAGCTGAAAGAATATACAACCAAACCGAAACGGACACAGAATCAGAGTTAGACGAAAATGAGGGCTCTGCCAACAGAACCGAGGGCAGCCAATCATGAAAGGGCATCCTTTTCTGGGGAAGGGGGGTTACAATGCAGTCATCACCCTTATTATCTATTACACAACAAGTATAGTATCTATTTCCCTCACGCTGGCTTCACGATGCCTTGTATTCGGGTCGGCTCCACCTCCTGTCTCTCCTACTATCCTGACTGCGAACCCTACACTCCGTCCTATCTACTTGGTGCTCCGGTGTCTCGGGCAGGTTGTTGATGCCTGTGGTGGGGCGGCGGACGTTGGTGCTCAACGAGTAGGTGTACTCGCGTAATCGAATTGCTTTAGTGTTTGAGGTTTAGTCGGTGTGGTGTGAAACTGACATTCACCATCGACTCGGTACCACTTGCGGTGAGGCAGGACGGTCATTCGAGCACCTTATGACGTTTTTCACTAGCACTTCCTCCCTCCCGTAGTCACCTCTTCCGAGTCCTTGCAGCAGAACTGCTGGCTGGAGTGGCCACTAGTATCAGTATCAGTATTTGAAAAGTGTTATGAAATTGCATTTCCATCCCAGTGAGTTACTGCGCCCTAAAAGCGATACTTCCGAGTCTATTTTAAGGAATGTAAAGACAATATTTCATTGCATGTTTGAGAAAAATAATTATTGAAAGGGAAGGACCTAATGTAATATATGTTCACAGGTCGTCAAATCCGCATAGTGGCTCTATCGCTCCCTCTAGCGGACGCCCGCGACGTAGCGCAATGGCTCGGCTGCAATTCCAACGCTACCTTCAACTTCCACCCCAGCGTGCGGCCTCTACCGCTAGAGCTGCATATACAGGTCAGTCATGTCATAGTGGCTCTATCGCTCCCTCTAGCGGACGCTCTACGTGGCGCAATGGCTCGGCAATTCCAACGCTACCTTCAACTTCCACCCCAGCGTGCGGCCTCTACCGCTAGAGCTGCATATACAGGTCAGTCATGTCATAGTGGCTCTATCGCTCTTTGTGTTTTGGTTTTGTTTTCGGGGTTCATGAATACTTTCTTCGTGCCCCTATCAATCGATGTTGATGTATGAGGTATGATGAGAATCCTTATGCTACCGCGATTGTCATAGGCAGAAACCGCAACTTTGGTGCCGATGACTGGCGTATGACGTCAAGCTAAATACAGTGTTGTTATCTAGATTATATAGGTACACTTAATCAAATAACAACTTTTAGCCTCTTCAGTTTACTGATATTAAAACTTGAGTTAAGAGTTTTTCCACGTACTGGCCATGTATAAAAACATAACTGTCTTTGTCATGTTAAAACCAAGATTGTGGGAAATGACAACCAATTTCTGTTTAATTATTTTTCATTGGTAAAATATAACCGAAATATTATTGTTTCGATAACGAACCGTATTTGCAGAAATTTCCTTTTCTGATTTTACAAAATGAAAAAATGTACTGCTCCTGCTGTGACCAATATTTAACAGGAAAAGCAAGTAATATAGAGAAACATTAGAGAGCGAACTATAGAACGAGAAGGAGGAAAAATGACACAGCATGATTTGCAATATACCAAGATATTGCCAATACCAAGCAATTCTCAATATTTCTTTATTAAGAATTGAGGTATTGCAATGTTATTAAAAGAATATCCTATATCGGACTAAACGTCATAATGACGTCACCGGCACCAAAGTTGCGATCCCTGGTCATAGGTCATAATGACACGTTGATAACAATATTCTGCCCTAACACTCTATTTTATAAAATTGTAACCCATAAATTAATCACTAATAATTCCCCAGGGCTTCAACATACCCCACGCCGCCTCCCGTCTCTCCTCCATGACGAAGCCGATCTACAACGCCATAGTCCGGCACGCCGGCTCCCGGCCCGCCGCGGTCTTCGTGCCGGCTAGGCGGGACTCGCGACTGCTGGCCGCCGATCTGTTGGCTTTGGCTGCGGCACAGGGGAAGGCTGCGAGGTTCCTTCATGCCAAGCCGGATTTGATGCAGCCCTATCTGGATAGAGTGCAAGACAAGGTCAGTCAAGTCTACAGGTTTGGTTTAGATTGCTGCTTGGAGTTTTGAGATGCTATAGGTCTCAGTTTCTTCTTGCGTAGTCGTATTGAATGCAGCTATTAGGACAGACTTCAGGATAAGGTAAGATAATAGATAGGTGTCTTTTGTACCTAGTTTTCTGCTTGGAGTCGTAAGGCGCTGGCTCGCTTAAGATGGTTAGGTTTCTTTATGCAAAATCAGATTTGATAAAGCCTTAGATCTTTAGAGTGCAAGACTACGTGAGACTCTATAGGTTTCTTCTCTATTTAAGTGTCTTCTTGGGGTTTAGAGCAATTTGCTGCATGCATTAGATGCATGAGACGCTAGCTTGCATAACATTACATCTTTAGACTGCCAGACTAGGTGAGACTGTCTATAGGTCTCTTCTTCATATTAGTATCTTCTTGGGATTTAGAGAAATTTCCTTTAGATAGATTGGTTTACAGCAGAAAAAGACTAAGTTTCTTAATGCTACGCCTCTTTTAATGGACTATATGGGCGTCTCTCCTCCATGACGAAGCCTTTCGATAGTTGGAAAATTTCCTTTCGATAGTTTGGTTTACAGAAGAAAGAGACTAAGTTTCTTGATGCTATGCCTGTTTTAACGGACTATATGGCCTCTCCTCCATGACGAAACCGATCTACAACGCCATAGTCCGGCACGCCGGCTCCCGGCCCGCCGCGGTCTTCGTGCCGGCTAGGCGGGACTCGCGACTGCTGGCCGCCGATCTGTTGGCTTTGGCTGCGGCACAGGGGAAGGCTGCGAGGTTCCTTCATGCCAAGCCGGATTTGATGCAGCCCTATCTGGATAGAGTGCAAGACAAGGTCAGTCAAGTCTACAGGTTTGGTTTAGATTGCTGCTTGGAGTTTTGAGACGCTATAGATCTCAGTTCCTTCATGCGAAGATGGATTGAATGCAGGTATTAGGACAGAGTTCAGGACAAGGTAAGATGACTGATAGATGTCTTTTGTAGCTTAATTTCTGCTTGGAGTCTTGAATCGCTAGCTGGCTTAAGATGGTTAGTTTTCTCATGTGAAATCAGATTTGATGAAGCCTTAGATCTTTAGACTGCAAGACTACGTGAGACTGTCTATAGGTTTCTTCTTTATTAAAATGTATTTTTGGGGTTTAGAGCAATTTGCTGCATGCATTGGATACATGAGACGCTAGCTTGCATAACATTACATCTTTAGACTGCGTGACTAGGTGAGACTGTCTATAGGTCTCTTCTTCATTTTAGTATCTTCTTGGGGTTTAGAGAAGTTTCCTTTAAATAGATTGGTTTACAGAAGAAAGAGACTAAGTTTCTTGATGCTATGCCTGTTTTAACGGACTATATGGCCTCTCCTCTATGACGAAGCCGATCTACAACGCCATAGTCCGGCACGCCGGCTCCCGGCCCGCCGCGGTCTTCGTGCCGGCTAGGCGGGACTCGCGACTGCTGGCCGCCGATCTGTTGGCTTTGGCTGCGGCACAGGGGAAGGCTGCGAGGTTCCTTCATGCCAAGCCGGATTTGATGCAGCCCTATCTGGATAGAGTGCAAGACAAGGTCAGTTAAGTCTGCAGGTTTGGTTTAGATTGCTGTTTGGAGTGAGACGCTATGAGTCACAGTTTCTTCATGCAAAGTTGGATTGAATGCAGGTATTAGGACAGAGTTCAGGATAAGGTAAGATAAGATAGGTGTCTTTTGTAGCTTGATTTCTGCTTGGAGTCTTGAATCGCTAGCTGGCTTAAGATGGTTAGGTTTCTTTACGCGAAATCAGATTTGATGAAGCCTTACCTCTGCAAGACTAGGTGGTACAGTCTGTAGGTCCTTTTCAATATAGATTTCTACTCAAGAGATCTACACTTGGAAACTTTATCTTGAGCGAGGATCAAGATTCCTTCATGCTCCGATTTGATGCAGCCTTTTTTAAACAAGATGAGGCTGTCTGTAGATATCTGTCCCGAAAGTTCGAAAAATATGGGTAATGTAATTTTTGAAACAACATTTTTTCCTATTAGGCACTGGTCTCACTGCGAGCTACTACGCTAGTAAATATCGGCTATAAACACACAAAAAGATATGCACTCCCGTGTAAAAAAAAGAGACACAGCGATACTCGCCCAGCGTTAATAGCTGATAGCCGGGCGAGTATCGCCGTGTCTCTTTTATTTACACGGGAGTGCGTATATTTTGTTCGTGTTTATAGCTGATAGTTCATAGCTTTGTAGCTCGCGGTGAGACCAGTGCCTTACGATCGAAAGAGCTCACGATTCTGGGTGCAACAAAAAAGTGGAGGAACTTTGAAAATAAAAATGGCCGATCTTAAACTTTTTAAACTCGGTTAGTTTAACGCAACCTTCTGTTCCAGATGTTAAAAGAAACGCTCGCAGCGGGCGTGGCGTACCTCCACGAGGGCGTCGACCCCCACGACCGGCGGCTCGTCCAGCAGCTCGTGTCCAGCGGCTGCGCCCAGCTGTGCGTGGTGGCCGCGGAGCTGGCCTGGGCCTTCGCGGCGCACGTGCACACCGTCATAGTGTGCGATACCCACACGTGAGTAGCGTCCAGCACAGTCCAGCTGTATCTAGCTGCGTCCAGCTGTGTCTAGCTGCGCCCAGCTGCGTCCAGCTGTGTCTAGCTGTGTCTAGCTGCGTCCAGCTGTGTCCAGCTGTGTCCAGCTGCGTCCAGCTGTGTCTAGCTGCGTCCAGCTGTGTCTAGCTGCGTCCAGCTGCGTCTAGCTGCGCCCAGCTGTGTCTAGCTGCGTCCAGCTGTGTCTAGCTGCGTCCAGCTGTGTCTAGCTGCGTCCAGCTGTGTCTAGCTGCGTCCAGCTGTGTCTAGCTGCGTCCAGCTGTATCTAGCAGCGTCCAGCTGTGTCTAGCTGCGTCCAGCTGTGTCTAGCAGCGTCCAGCTGTGTCTAGCATCGTCCAGCTGTGTCTAGCAGCGTCCAGCTGTGTCTAGCTGCGTCCAGCTGTGTCTAGCATCGTCCAGCTGTGTCTAGCATCGTCCAGCTGTATCTAGCATCGTCCAGCTGTATCTAGCATCGTCCAGCTGTATCTAGCATCGTCCAGCTGTATCTAGCATCGTCCAGCTGTATCTAGCTGCGTCCAGCTGTATCTAGTAGCGTCCAGCTGTATCTAGCAGCGTCCAGCTGTGTCTAGCTGCGTCCAGCTGTGTCTAGCATCGTCCAGCTGCGTCTAGCTGCGCCCAGCTGTGTCTAGCTGCGTCCAGCTGTGTCTAGCATCGTCCAGCTGTGTCTAGCATCGTCCAGCTGTATCTAGCATCGTCCAGCTGTGTCTAGCTGCGTCCAGCTGTGTCTAGCTGCGTCCAGCTGTATCTAGCAGCGTCCAGCTGTGTCTAGCAGCGTCCAGCTGTGTCTAGCATCGTCCAGCTGTGTCTAGCAGCGTCCAGCTGTGTCTAGCTGCGTCCAGCTGTGTCTAGCATCGTCCAGCTGTGTCTAGCATCGTCCAGCTGTATCTAGCATCGTCCAGCTGTATCTAGCATCGTCCAGCTGTATCTAGCATCGTCCAGCTGTATCTAGCATCGTCCAGCTGTATCTAGCTGCGTCCAGCTGTATCTAGTAGCGTCCAGCTGTATCTAGCAGCGTCCAGCTGTGTCTAGCTGCGTCCAGCTGTATCTAGCAGCGTCCAGCTGTGTCTAGCTGCGTCCAGCTGTGTCTAGCTGCGTCCAGCTGTGTCTAGCTGCGTCCAGCTGCGTCTAGCTGCGCCCAGCTGTGTCTAGCTGCGTCCAGCTGCGTCTAGCTGCGCCCAGCTGTGTCTAGCTGCGTCCAGCTGCGTCTAGCTGCGCCCAGCTGTGTCTAGCTGCGTCCAGCTGCGTCTAGCTGCGCCCAGCTGTGTCTAGCTGCGTCCAGCTGCGTCTAGCTGCGCCCAGCTGTGTCTAGCTGCGTCCAGCTGCGTCTAGCTGCGCCCAGCTGTGTCTAGCTGCGTCCAGCTGCGTCTAGCAGCGTCCAGCTGTGTCTAGCTGCGTCCAGCTGTGTCTAGCTGCGTCCAGCTGTGTCTAGCTGCGTCCAGCTGTATCTAGCAGCGTCCAGCTGTGTCTATCAGCGTCCAGCTTTGTCTAGCATCGTCCAGCTGTGTCTAGCAGCGTCCAGCTGTGTCTAGCTGCGTCCAGCTGTGTCTAGCATCGTCCAGCTGTGTCTAGCATCGTCCAGCTGTATCTAGCATCGTCCAGCTGTATCTAGCATCGTCCAGCTGTATCTAGCATCGTCCAGCTGTATCTAGCATCGTCCAGCTGTCTCTAGCTGCGTCCAGCTGTATCTAGTAGCGTCCAGCTGAATCTAGCAGCGTCCAGCTGTGTCTAGCTGCGTCCAGCTGTGTCTAGCATCGTCCAGCTGTGTCTAGCAGCGTCCAGCTGTGTCTAGCTGCGTCCAGCTGTGTCTAGCAGCGTCCAGCTGTGTCTAGCTGCGTCCAGCTGTGTCTAGCATCGTCCAGCTGTGTCTAGCAGCGTCCAGCTGTGTCTAGCTGCGTCCAGCTGTGTCTAGCAGCGTCCAGCTGTGTCTAGCTGCGTCCAGCTGTGTCTAGCATCGTCCAGCTGTGTCTAGCAGCGTCCAGGGGTGTCTAGCTGCGTCCAGCTGTGTCTAGCTGCGTCCAGCTGTGTCTAGCTGCGTCCAGCTGTGTCTAGCTGCGTCCAGCTGTGTCTAGCATCGTCCAGCTGTGTCTAGCAGCGTCCAGCTGTGTCTAGCTGCGTCCAGCTGTGTCTAGCAGCGTCCAGCTGTGTCTAGCAGCGTCCAGCTGTGTCTAGCTGCGTCCAGCTGTATCTAGCTGCGTCCAGCTGTGTCTAGCTGCGTCCAGCTGTGTCTAGCTGCGTCCAGCTGTATCTAGCAGCGTCCAGCTGTGTCTAGCATCGTCCAGCTGTGTCTAGCAGCGTCCAGCTGTGTCTAGCTGCGTCCAGCTGTGTCTAGCAGCGTCCAGCTGTGTCTAGCATCGTCCAGCTGTGTCTAGCAGCGTCCAGCTGTGTCTAGCTGCGTCCAGCTGTGTCTAGCTGCGTCCAGCTGTGTCTAGCTGCGTCCAGCTGTGTCTAGCATCGTCCAGCTGTATCTAGCATCGTCCAGCTGTATCTAGCATCGTCCAGCTGTATCTAGCATCGTCCAGCTGTATCTAGCTGCGTCCAGCTGTATCTAGTAGCGTCCAGCTGTATCTAGCAGCGTCCAGCTGTGTCTAGCTGCGTCCAGCTGTGTCTAGCATCGTCCAGCTGCGTCTAGCTGCGCCCAGCTGTGTCTAGCTGCGTCCAGCTGTATCTAGCAGCGTCCAGCTGTGTCTAGCAGCGTCCAGCTGTGTCTAGCATCGTCCAGCTGTGTCTAGCAGCGTCCAGCTGTGTCTAGCTGCGTCCAGCTGTGTCTAGCATCGTCCAGCTGTGTCTAGCATCGTCCAGCTGTATCTAGCATCGTCCAGCTGTATCTAGCATCGTCCAGCTGTATCTAGCATCGTCCAGCTGTATCTAGCATCGTCCAGCTGTATCTAGCTGCGTCCAGCTGTATCTAGTAGCGTCCAGCTGTGTCTAGCTGCGTCCAGCTGTGTCTAGCAGCGTCCAGCTGTGTCTAGCTGCGTCCAGCTGTGTCTAGCTGCGTCCAGCTGTATCTAGCAGCGTCCAGCTGTGTCTAGCTGCGTCCAGCTGTGTCTAGCAGCGTCCAGCTGTGTCTAGCATCGTCCAGCTGTGTCTAGCAGCGTCCAGCTGTTTCTAGCTGCGTCCAGCTGTGTCTAGCATCGTCCAGCTGTGTCTAGCATCGTCCAGCTGTATCTAGCATCGTCCAGCTGTATCTAGCATCGTCCAGCTGTATCTAGCATCGTCCAGCTGTATCTAGCATCGTCCAGCTGTATCTAGCTGCGTCCAGCTGTATCTAGTAGCGTCCAGCTGTATCTAGCAGCGTCCAGCTGTGTCTAGCTGCGTCCAGCTGTGTCTAGCATCGTCCAGCTGCGTCTAGCTGCGCCCAGCTGTGTCTAGCTGCGTCCAGCTGTGTCTAGCATCGTCCAGCTGTGTCTAGCATCGTCCAGCTGTATCTAGCATCGTCCAGCTGTGTCTAGCTGCGTCCAGCTGTGTCTAGCTGCGTCCAGCTGTATCTAGCAGCGTCCAGCTGTGTCTAGCAGCGTCCAGCTGTGTCTAGCATCGTCCAGCTGTGTCTAGCAGCGTCCAGCTGTGTCTAGCTGCGTCCAGCTGTGTCTAGCATCGTCCAGCTGTGTCTAGCATCGTCCAGCTGTATCTAGCATCGTCCAGCTGTATCTAGCATCGTCCAGCTGTATCTAGCATCGTCCAGCTGTATCTAGCATCGTCCAGCTGTATCTAGCTGCGTCCAGCTGTATCTAGTAGCGTCCAGCTGTATCTAGCAGCGTCCAGCTGTGTCTAGCTGCGTCCAGCTGTATCTAGCAGCGTCCAGCTGTGTCTAGCTGCGTCCAGCTGTGTCTAGCTGCGTCCAGCTGTGTCTAGCTGCGTCCAGCTGCGTCTAGCTGCGCCCAGCTGTGTCTAGCTGCGTCCAGCTGCGTCTAGCTGCGCCCAGCTGTGTCTAGCTGCGTCCAGCTGCGTCTAGCTGCGCCCAGCTGTGTCTAGCTGCGTCCAGCTGCGTCTAGCTGCGCCCAGCTGTGTCTAGCTGCGTCCAGCTGCGTCTAGCTGCGCCCAGCTGTGTCTAGCTGCGTCCAGCTGCGTCTAGCTGCGCCCAGCTGTGTCTAGCATCGTCCAGCTGTGTCTAGCAGCGTCCAGCTGTGTCTAGCTGCGTCCAGCTGTGTCTAGCTGCGTCCAGCTGTGTCTAGCTGCGTCCAGCTGTGTCTAGCTGCGTCCAGCTGTGTCTAGCTGCGTCCAGCTGTTTCTAGCAGCGTCCAGCTGTGTCTAGCAGCGTCCAGCTTTGTCTAGCATCGTCCAGCTGTGTCTAGCAGCGTCCAGCTGTGTCTAGCTGCGTCCAGCTGTGTCTAGCATCGTCCAGCTGTGTCTAGCATCGTCCAGCTGTATCTAGCATCGTCCGGCTGTATATAGCATCGTCCAGCTGTATCTAGCATCGTCCAGCTGTATCTAGAATCGTCCAGCTGTATCTAGCTGCGTCCAGCTGTATCTAGTAGCGTCCAGCTGTATCTAGCAGCGTCCAGCTGTGTCTAGCTGCGTCCAGCTGTGTCTAGCTGCGTCCAGCTGTGTCTAGCTGCGTCCAGCTGTGTCTAGCTGCGTCCAGCTGTATCTAGCAGCGTCCAGCTGTGTCTAGCAGCGTCCAGCTTTGTCTAGCATCGTCCAGCTGTGTCTAGCAGCGTCCAGCTGTGTCTAGCTGCGTCCAGCTGTGTCTAGCATCGTCCAGCTGTGTCTAGCATCGTCCAGCTGTATCTAGCATCGTCCAGCTGTATCTAGCATCGTCCAGCTGTATCTAGCATCGTCCAGCTGTATCTAGCATCGTCCAGCTGTATCTAGCTGCGTCCAGCTGTATCTAGTAGCGTCCAGCTGTATCTAGCAGCGTCCAGCTGTGTCTAGCTGCGTCCAGCTGTGTCTAGCATCGTCCAGCTGTGTCTAGCAGCGTCCAGCTGTGTCTAGCTGCGTCCAGCTGTGTCTAGCAGCGTCCAGCTGTGTCTAGCTGCGTCCAGCTGTGTCTAGCATCGTCCAGCTGTGTCTAGCATCGTCCAGCTGTGTCTAGCTGCGTCCAGCTGTGTCTAGCTGCGTCCAGCTGTGTCTAGCAGCGTCCAGCTGTGTCTAGCAGCGTCCAGCTGTGTCTAGCTGCGTCCAGCTGTGTCTAGCTGCGTCCAGCTGTGTCTAGCTGCGTCCAGCTGTGTCTAGCATCGTCCAGCTGTGTCTAGCAGCGTCCAGCTGTGTCTAGCTGCGTCCAGCTGTGTCTAGCAGCGTCCAGCTGTGTCTAGCAGCGTCCAGCTGTGTCTAGCTGCGTCCAGCTGTGTCTAGCATCGTCCAGCTGTGTCTAGCTGCGTCCAGCTGTGTCTAGCTGCGTCCAGCTGTGTCTAGCTGCGTCCAGCTGTGTCTAGCATCGTCCAGCTGTATCTAGCATCGTCCAGCTGTATCTAGCATCGTCCAGCTGTATCTAGCATCGTCCAGCTGTATCTAGCTGCGTCCAGCTGTATCTAGTAGCGTCCAGCTGTTTCTAGCAGCGTCCAGCTGTGTCTAGCTGCGTCCAGCTGTGTCTAGCATCGTCCAGCTGCGTCTAGCTGCGCCCAGCTGTGTCTAGCTGCGTCCAGCTGTATCTAGCAGCGTCCAGCTGTGTCTAGCAGCGTCCAGCTGTGTCTAGCATCGTCCAGCTGTGTCTAGCAGCGTCCAGCTGTGTCTAGCTGCGTCCAGCTGTGTCTAGCATCGTCCAGCTGTGTCTAGCATCGTCCAGCTGTATCTAGCATCGTCCAGCTGTATCTAGCATCGTCCAGCTGTATCTAGCATCGTCCAGCTGTATCTAGCATCGTCCAGCTGTATCTAGCTGCGTCCAGCTGTATCTAGTAGCGTCCAGCTGTGTCTAGCTGCGTCCAGCTGTGTCTAGCAGCGTCCAGCTGTGTCTAGCTGCGTCCAGCTGTGTCTAGCATCGTCCAGCTGTGTCTAGCTGCGTCCAGCTGTGTCTAGCTGCGTCCAGCTGTGTCTTGCTGCGTCCAGCTGTATCTAGCATCGTCCAGCTGTGTCTAGCAGCGTCCAGCTGTGTCTAGCTGCGTCCAGCTGTGTCTAGCAGCGTCCAGCTGTGTCTAGCTGCGTCCAGCTGTGTCTAGCATCGTCCAGCTGTGTCTAGCATCGTCCAGCTGTGTCTAGCTGCGTCCAGCTGTATCTAGCTGCGTCCAGCTGTGTCTAGCTGCGTCCAGCTGTGTCTAGCTGCGTCCAGCTGTGTCTAGCTGCGTCCAGCTGTGTCTAGCATCGTCCAGCTGTGTCTAGCAGCGTCCAGCTGTGTCTAGCTGCGTCCAGCTGTGTCTAGCATCGTCCAGCTGTGTCTAGCATCGTCCAGCTGTGTCTAGCTGCGTCCAGCTGTATCTAGCTGCGTCCAGCTGTGTCTAGCTGCGTCCAGCTGTGTCTAGCTGCGTCCAGCTGTGTCTAGCTGCGTCCAGCTGTATCTAGCAGCGTCCAGCTGTGTCTAGCATCGTCCAGCTGTGTCTAGCAGCGTCCAGCTGTGTCTAGCTGCGTCCAGCTGTGTCTAGCAGCGTCCAGCTGTGTCTAGCTGCGTCCAGCTGTGTCTAGCTGCGTCCAGCTGTGTCTAGCATCGTCCAGCTGTGTCTAGCAGCGTCCAGCTGTGTCTAGCTGCGTCCAGCTGTGTCTAGCAGCGTCCAGCTGTGTCTAGCAGCGTCCAGCTGTGTCTAGCTGCGTCCAGCTGTATCTAGCAGCGTCCAGCTGTGTCTAGCATCGTCCAGCTGTGTCTAGCTGCGTCCAGCTGTGTCTAGCTGCGTCCAGCTGTGTCTAGCTGCGTCCAGCTGTGTCTAGCTGCGTCCAGCTGTATCTAGCATCGTCCAGCTGTGTCTAGCTGCGTCCAGCTGTATCTAGCAGCGTCCAGCTGTGTCTAGCATCGTCCAGCTGTGTCTAGCAGCGTCCAGCTGTGTCTAGCTGCGTCCAGCTGTGTCTAGCTGCGTCCAGCTGTATCTAGCAGCGTCCAGCTGTGTCTAGCATCGTCCAGCTGTGTCTAGCAGCGTCCAGCTGTGACTAGCATCGTCCAGCTGTGTCTAGCTGCGTTCAGCTGTGTCTAGCATCGTCCAGCTGTGTCTAGCTGCGTCCAGCTGTGTCTAGCTGCGTCCAGCTGTATCTAGCTGCGTCCAGCTGTGTCTAGCTGCGTCCAGCTGTGTCTAGCTGCGTCCAGCTGTGTCTAGCTGCGTCCAGCTGTGTCTAGCTGCGTCCAGCTGTATCTAGCAGCGTCCAGCTGTGTCTAGCATCGTCCAGCTGTGTCTAGCAGCGTCCAGCTGTGTCTAGCTGCGTCCAGCTGTGTCTAGCTGCGTCCAGCTGTGTCTAGCATCGTCCAGCTGTGTCTAGCAGCGTCCAGCTGTGTCTAGCTGCGTCCAGCTGTGTCTAGCAGCGTCCAGCTGTGTCTAGCAGCGTCCAGCTGTGTCTAGCTGCGTCCAGCTGTATCTAGCAGCGTCCAGCTGTGTCTAGCATCGTCCAGCTGTGTCTAGCAGCGTCCAGCTGTGTCTAGCTGCGTCCAGCTGTGTCTAGCTGCGTCCAGCTGTATCTAGCAGCGTCCAGCTGTGTCTAGCATCGTCCAGCTGTGTCTAGCAGCGTCCAGCTGTGTCTAGCATCGTCCAGCTGTGTCTAGCTGCGTTCAGCTGTGTCTAGCATCGTCCAGCTGTGTCTAGCTGCGTCCAGCTGTGTCTAGCTGCGTCCAGCTGTATCTAGCTGCGTCCAGCTGTGTCTAGCTGCGTCCAGCTGTGTCTAGCTGCGTCCAGCTGTGTCTAGCTGCGTCCAGCTGTGTCTAGCTGCGTCCAGCTGTGTCTAGCATCGTCCAGCTGTGTCTAGCAGCGTCCAGCTGTGTCTAGCTGCGTCCAGCTGTGTCTAGCTGCGTCCAGCTGTGTCTAGCTGCGTCCAGCTGTGTCTAGCATCGTCCAGCTGTATCTAGCATCGTCCAGCTGTATCTAGCATCGTCCAGCTGTATCTAGCATCGTCCAGCTGTATCTAGCTGCGTCCAGCTGTATCTAGTAGCGTCCAGCTGTATCTAGCAGCGTCCAGCTGTGTCTAGCTGCGTCCAGCTGTGTCTAGCATCGTCCAGCTGCGTCTAGCTGCGCCCAGCTGTGTCTAGCTGCGTCCAGCTGTGTCTAGCATCGTCCAGCTGTGTCTAGCATCGTCCAGCTGTATCTAGCATCGTCCAGCTGTGTCTAGCTGCGTCCAGCTGTGTCTAGCTGCGTCCAGCTGTATCTAGCAGCGTCCAGCTGTGTCTAGCAGCGTCCAGCTGTGTCTAGCATCGTCCAGCTGTGTCTAGCAGCGTCCAGCTGTGTCTAGCTGCGTCCAGCTGTGTCTAGCATCGTCCAGCTGTGTCTAGCATCGTCCAGCTGTATCTAGCATCGTCCAGCTGTATCTAGCATCGTCCAGCTGTATCTAGCATCGTCCAGCTGTATCTAGCATCGTCCAGCTGTATCTAGCTGCGTCCAGCTGTGTCTAGCTGCGTCCAGCTGTATCTAGCAGCGTCCAGCTGTGTCTAGCATCGTCCAGCTGTGTCTAGCATCGTCCAGCTGTGTCTAGCTGCGTTCAGCTGTGTCTAGCATCGTCCAGCTGTGTCTAGCTGCGTCCAGCTGTGTCTAGCTGCGTCCAGCTGTGTCTAGCATCGTCCAGCTGTGTCTAGCAGCGTCCAGCTGTGTCTAGCATCGTCCAGCTGTGTCTAGCAGCGTCCAGCTGTGTCTAGCTGCGTCCAGCTGTGTCTAGCAGCGTCCAGCTGTGTCTAGCAGCGTCCAGCTGTGTCTAGCTGCGTCCAGCTGTGTCTAGCATCGTCCAGCTGTGTCTAGCAGCGTCCAGCTGTGTCTAGCTGCGTCCAGCTGTGTCTAGCATCGTCCAGCTGTGTCTAGCTGCGTCCAGCTGTATCTAGCAGCGTCCAGCTGTGTCTAGCATCGTCCAGCTGTGTCTAGCAGCGTCCAGCTGTGTCTAGCTGCGTCCAGCTGTGTCTAGCATCGTCCAGCTGTGTCTAGCATCGTCCAGCTGTATCTAGCATCGTCCAGCTGTATCTAGCATCGTCCAATCATTCAATCGTCAAAATTACTGCAGATTGCATTTTAATAATAATTCATTTGTCGTGCATAATGTGTATTCATTTATTTTAACTTGCATTGCATAAATACTCGAAAATTTTACCGGTGGTTGCTAATACCGAGCGGTACAGGCTTGAGCAGCGAAAGCTGAGGATGAGTTCAAATCCTGTATATGACCTCTTATACTTAAGTCAAGAAAAAAATATCATTTGATTATCTCCTTTGTCAGCCTCCGTAGCCTAGTTGGTAGTGACCCTGCCTACGAAGCTGGAGGTTCCGGGTTCGAATCCCGGCGAGGGCATTATTCGTGTATTTATTTATCACAAATATTTGTTCCTTGGTCATGGCTGTCTATGTATTTAAGTATATGTATGTATCTATCTATTATATATGTCGTCGCCTGGTACCCACATTACAAGCCTTAATTGAGCTTACCGTGTGACTAGGTTAATTTGTGTAAGATGTCCCAAGATATTTATATCGACGCTGGAAAGGAGAAATTGGATAAGCGACACAGTGCGTACTTTACAGGAGAAGCAAAAAACCGCCGAGATTTTCGAAAAAAAATCATTTAAATTAATCAGCAGGCCAAATCAAATAATTGAAGCATTATTTATGGACATAAATATGTTTTCTATGTGATGTTTTAATTATTTAACGTATTCAAGTGTTATTTAATGATTTACTGTCGCTTAAGCAAAATGGTCGGAAAAAGTGATTCAGGTAAAATTATCTAACCAACACGTTGTGTAAGAAATAAGCAAGGTAAAAAGGTCCACCCGAGACTTACATAACAAATGTATCCCGTTAAAATTATCTAACTGCCAAAGTGGCTTATTTTATATTCGGGTAAAAATATATAAATTGATAAAATAGCATAAATATATCATTAAGAAATATCCACATACTTAAAATGGGAAACTATTTTAGACTTCATAGTTAGTCATATTAATTACATGAGTAACAATATTTGACTAGTAAACGAATTTACTTACACGTGAAAAAAGAAAAACACTGTTTTAGGAATTTTTATAACATTATTCCAAAAAGTAGGTTAACAGTAAAAAGGGACATGTGAAGGGAATGGTTCATAAATAAATGGAGGTAAAAACAATAAAATTGAATAAACGCCAATAAGTAGTTCAGATATCATAGTCAAGTAATATTGTCTAACCGTCTTCAATTTTAAATTAAGATGAAGGTAAAATTTTCCAAACGACATGAGAACATATCATACAGTCAGGTAGAAATAGCTAACCGACAAGTGAAGTTTAGTTGTTACACAGCAAAAATATCCAAGTAAAATTTAACTTGTCATTACGAATAGGTAAAATAATCCAAGATTAATTATGTTGAATTATATTTTATCTAATCTCCAATTTCTTAAAAGTTGTCAAAAACCAAGTCGTTTGGTAATAAAAAATGGTTGAAAGTTCTCTAAATCACCAATGGGATAAGCGACACAAATGTTGTCAGATGGATACGAAACCTAGCTCATTCGACGCAGAAAAATTCGCCGATTCTAACGGTGTATAAACTCAATATCTTCAAAAGTGTCGCTTATCCAATTTCTCCTTTCCAGCGTCGATATTTATTTATTTATTTATATTTTGTACTTACAAATTCGTACTTACGTTAAAATATTGTCTATGATTTTGTTAAACCTTTACATACATTAACAAAACAATCTGAAAAAGTTGTGGCTCTCCGACATTTTGTGAATTGGTTGAGTATTCTATTTATTGATGTGTAGTATATGTACGTATATGTATTAAATATTTTAATTATATGTGTATCGGATGTATGAGTTTATCTTAGTTGGTATATTAACAGTTTAGTTTTTGGTATTACTCAAATATATTATCCACTGTACACGGTATGTTTGTCTATCTTTTGCTTCAAATAGACGACTCCTTTGCTCAAAGGTTAACTGGAAGAGATCCCTTGCAGGGATAAGTTCGCCTTTGTACCTGTCAAATTTTTTGTAAAAATGTGTATTTTTGCTTGTGTCTTGTGTACAATAAAGAATTTACATACATACATACATAAAACGTAGAAACCTAATAAAATGGCAAAGTTTTTGTTAACGTATTCGACATTTTTTTCCGAATATCAATATTTTAAATACACTGTTCGATAGAGCAGGAAATTTGCAGTCGAACGGTATACTTAACTCAATTTCGTCATTTTGGTGGTTACATTAATTCATATTACAATCGACGATATGACCTCTTATACTTAAGTCAAGAAAAAATTTATAATTTCATTATCTCCACAGATACAACGGCAAACTGCACACGTACGAGCAGTACCCAATCACGACCGTGCTCCACATGCTGGGACGCGCCTGTCGCCCATTAGAAGATGACCATTCCGTAGCGGTTCTTATGTGCCGAGCTCACCATAAGACTTTCTTCACCAAATTGCTTCTCGACTGTCTACCTCTAGAGGTAAGATTATATATTCCCCTTAAGGTCTTCGCACACTATAACAACTCCACGCCAACGCGGCAGCAACTCTACTCACACTCACGATGAGTAGTGTGGGAGGACTTCCGCATGCAATCAATCAATAGGGCTTCCTCGATATTACTTTTATATTAATCTTTTCTTCATTACATTAAATCAATACAATTCTAGATCTTCACATGAAGCCTGTCCACTTTCGACTGCCCTCCTATCTAGATTATTCTACATGACAGAGACGGCAAGCATTCTAAAGTTGAATTCTATATACTGCCAGCCCCCTTCGTCATGCGAAATAGACTGTAAAGGTAGTCAACTAGTTGATCCACCCAATGGTCACTAGTGGACAATGCGGTGTCAGCGAGTGGGCAATGAAAATGGTTGCTCGATACACGTCAGTCGCAAACGCATAGTCGTTGCGTGGACAACGTGTGGTCGTTGTGTGACAAACGAGTCGGGGTTGACCTTTAGTGTACGATGCGTAGGCCACTCGTCGTACACTATTTTAATATCATTTTTTTGAAATTAAACCTTGAACATATGATACAGGGTTTCAATTTCAAAGATTAGACTTGAGTCGAGTGGGTGTGGAGTTGATATAGTGTGCGAAGACCTTAATTCATAAACGTTCGCTAACTTAGTAAACCATTTATTGGTTCTCCCTTTCACTCATATAGACGTATTGCTAAGACCGAAAGAGACAAACAATACTTAGGAACCATTCCGTCGCAGTCCTCATGTGCCGAGCTCACCATAAGACTTTCTTCACCAAGTTGTTTCTCGACTGTCTACCTCTAGAGGTAAGATTATATCGTTTGTTAGTCGTATACCTCGAAATCACAAAATTCTTGTAGCTTTTCACCTATTCGCGTTTTGTCGCGATAGCGTATTTTCTTGTAGCATGAAATATCGGTGGTATTTTTTGTTACTCGCATATATTTTTAATAGATTTTTACAATAGAAGCAAATTTTGATGTAGCATGTATTCTGAATAGCCTATTTAGTTAGCCGCATTTATTTTCAATAGACGTTTGCAACAGTAGCAAATTAATACAATAATACAGAAATGTTCCCTTTGCAACAGTAGCAAATTAATACAATAATACAGAAATGTTCCCTCCGTGTGAACTTGATTCATTTAAAATTGCCCCGCTGACTATAAGTGGATCCAGGTTCAGCTTCCATCTTCGCGAAATGCATAATATATATACCAAACTCAACTACAGACGAATAGGAAGGAAATATCGCGATATCATCATCATCATCATATCAGCCAAAAGACGCCCACTGCGGAATATAGGCCCCCCCCAAAGATTGCCACAATGACCGGTCCTACGCGACCCGCATCCAGCGGACTCCTGCGACCTTCACCAGGTCACCAGTCCACCCCGCGCCATACGTGGCCGCCCGTCGAGAACCTTTCCGCTCCAACGGCCATCGGTTCTACGCCGCCCACTGCCACTTAAGTTTCTGCTATCCGGAGACCTATATCTTTCACTTTGGTTCTGCGCGATATGTAATAACGCGTTACAAGCAAATATCTATTGAGGTGAAAAGCGATTACAATGAAAAAAGGCAAGAAAGTAAATACGCTAAGAATTTTATACACCATTGTAATTGGCTACCAGAAATAATTCTACTAGAAAAAAAACTGTTAAGAAATTTTGAGATCGCGGCGAAACGCGAAAATGTGAAAAGCTACAAGGATTTTATGATTTCGAGGTATACGACTAACAAACGGTTCAATTGTGCCAAGATGAGCAGGACATAGCGCTTTACGTGACACCGCGCATATTTCTACGCAACATCTTTGACAAATGTTTATAGAATATGGCTAATCAAAACTTAGATGGACCAATCACAACAATTTTAAATGGCGGTTTAAGTTTTTATAGGTTGACATTCAAATTCATTGTCGTGATGCATTAAAGGGTGACACTTGTCAACTAAAATCGAGGACCGTTTTTGAAAGGCAATTTAGTATGGCGTGCGACTTCCATGTTTTATTTGTTCGTAGAATTTATCCCTTTGTTTCTGATTATTTTGACTTCTGAGTCGTCTATTCATAATCTCTACCTAATTAGGTATTTTATACTCGACAACTTTTTTGCGTAATTTTAAACTACACTCGCGGTTAATGAATACGGGTCAGGGGTAAATATTTATAATACAAGTGGAACCGTTTTTAACATCAGATTGTATTGGAATTTCCCTGAAGTTTTCACCCGATCCGAAATACTCCGTGTATTTATCGTCAGATGACTCCGTAGATATAAAAATAGCAACTCGTGATTAAAAAACTCGATTTATCATACATTTTAGGTGTTTTTTTTTTAAATGGTCTACATTTTTGTCTATACAAACCTACCTAATATAATTTTTTTTTGGGTTATTATAAAAATACATTACAATAACAGAAGTGAAAGCCACCTATCGAATAAGCATCTTTTATTAGGTATTCCGCATTATTCTGTAAGTAAATATTTATTTTACTGTATAAATTTAGTCTTTTTATTTGGACATTTATACATATTTATGATATTGTATATTTCGATCGGCGATTATTTAGAACGTTCGATGATATGAACGGTTATTTACTCTTATGTATGAGTTTAATAAAATTGAAAATCATTTTATTAGGAAAAGGAAAGTTTAAAATAAAATTTATAAATATATCAATTCCACTAATTACAATTCGCAACGCAAGTTTCGTCAGATAGGATTTTTTTGTCTGTTATTGTCCTAGTTACGGTCACCTGAATCTCGCTGGTTTTATGGAAAATTATGCTACTATCACAGCACATATAATTATAATCATTTCAAGAGCCCGTTATAAAGTACTACCGTAAAACTACCCAACTATAGTCCATAGCTCCCAACTATGGTCCAAAAGTAAGTCAAAAAATATCTTCGATTTAGTGTAATTATTATATTATTGACGCAGTTGTTACAAAATGTCTGCTCATTAATGAATTGAATGATTCAAAAACTTAGATAAAACTACAGTAAAAGATTTCCATTGATGCTTAATTACGAGTTGAACTTGTGGACCATAGTTGTAGTACTGGACTATAGTTGTATGGTTTTACGGTACCTAAGTTTAACTAATATGCAATGAGAATAGAAACCTGTTATAATGAAATTTATAAAAGTTTCTAAGAATTGACGACTATCCGCT
>JALPQI010018829.1:0-21685 GCA_025490895.1 Thaumatotibia leucotreta
CGCGCGCCGTTCATCATCAGTAATTGGGCACAAATTACTTCAAATTAAACAGATTTATTGCTGTTTACATGACATTTATCTGATATCTGCATTAACAGCTTGTTTAAACAGCTATACACGTGTTATTATGTGCACTACTCATTAGTTATTACCTATGTATTGTATTTTTATGTGGCGAGTAATACTAGTGAGCATTTAGAACTAAAGTTACACACTCGATCAACGAACAAGAGTCGGATTGAAAAAGAATGCAAACATGCTAATTTGATTTTTTTCCCAAAAAGTTTATAGTATAGGTAGGTAGAATCTTTTTTTTTATCGGGTTGTTTTGGCATCTTCCTGAATTTATAATGGAATTTAAAAAACATTAAAATTTTAGAATTATAAGTGTATTTATTCAAACGTTTGAATAAATAGGTATATTTATACATTAATATTGCCGTTAGATTAGTTTGTAAAAACAAAAATGTAGAACATTAAAAAAAAACAAATTTATGGCAAGGGGAGATTTTGCTAGACTTGCTATTTTTATATCTACGGAGTCATCTGACGATAATGTTTCATGAATTAGAATGTAATCTGATGATAAAAACGGTTCCACTTTGTACTATAAATATTAAATAATTGTAATCAGCATGTTTCCAGCATTTCCTATGAAAAAAAATTACCTGACCTGTATTGCCTGGCTCGTGAGCGTATAGGTAACCTGTATTGCCTGGCTCGTGAGCGTATAGGTAATAACTTTTTCCCCTCACTTGCTCGTAAAGTGCTCGTTTATCCTTTAATACGAACGTGTAAAAACGCATATTATTCACTTGTGTGGCAAAGTAATGACTTTGGTTTTGGAATAACAAAACGTAAAATGCTCATGGATTTTGTTCCATATTAATGATAATTTAATAATTTGTTTGAGAATTTAGTGTAAAATACAAACCTTTATATAATATGATGATTTTAACATATAAATCCTAAAATTTCATAAGTAACAATTGTTTTAGTGAATGATGATAAGATGACTAGATGCAATCACAAAACGCAGAAAATGTCAACGTCAACATTGTCAAAGAATATTATAGGTTATAATCTTTATTTACCGACTCGAACACGCATAAAAATAGTAAACTAAACAACTTTCAGGGTGTTCTGTTATAATTTTGTAAATATAATGAATGAGAATGATTTAATAATGCATTGGCATTGGTGTGCAACTACAGGAATGTGTTAAAATCGTGCTGCGTTTACTTTTTCGTGCTAAGTTTACTGCGACAAAATCTTGCATTAAATACATGATGCATTTGGAAAATTATTATCACTAACCCGATGATGATTGTAATGTGAACAAATAATTACCTTTTTTGAGTTTCCTCGCTATAGTGAGGGGAAAAGTTTTGTGTTACACACGGGTGCAAATGTATTTTACTTCTCGTATGTTAAAACACTCGCTGCTCAGGATTCTATTTTAGAACCACTCGCTTCGCTCGTGGTTCAACTATAGAATCCTTTCGCTTGCTCGTGTTTCAATTTCATACTCGCGGGTAAAATACAACTTTGCACCCTTGTATAACAAATAACTATTTTAGTACAGTTGGTGTGTTTTTAGGCTCTCGAGAACTGTGTCATTTTACGTCAGGTCCAAAACTTCGGAGAGCCATCTGTACGAAAAAACGTCGTACGAGACACGTGCAAAAACGAAATTCGTAACTCGTGTCGATTTAAAACACTCCCTATCGGTCGTGTTTTAAAACATCGCCACTGGTTTCGAATTTCATGTTTTTTTGCACTTGTGTCGTAATGTACCTATTATTTAGATGCGATGTTGGCAGAGTTCTTCAGTTGTGAGGGTTTAGGGTTTAGAATCTTAGCTCCCCTATTTTTTTTGGTTTTTATATGTATACCTAACTAGGAAATAGGTATCAGCTGATATTAACTAGCGTTTGTTGGAGGTTCTGTGGATGCAGTTAATGATATACCAGTAAACTGTTCCGAGTTATATTGTACACTGAAGCAGACTGAAGTAATAATCCAACGTGACAGAGCGACTAAGTAAACAATCATTGACATTAGTTTTCTATTCCAACCAGCTAGTTTATATCAGTCATATAAGAACTCTATGTTCCAACAGCGTTGGCAACTAAAATAATATGGCAGAATCTAACATACATCCCGCAAAAAATCAAAGTATTAAAGTAGCCAAAAAATAGGGAGATGTGGTGGTCTAAAGAAGTGACCTTTGCCCAGCAGTGGAAAACCTTTGTAGGCTAAGGAATATCCCTCTCAAAATGCATAAAATAAGGGACCCAGGGATATAGGTTAAACTTTAATGATATTACTTTTTGGAATTTAAATTAAAATATATTTTACGATTATTATACCTATTTTGGGCTTTGCTTTCCATTTAAGGTTATCAGGTGTTATGCCATTGGCCAAATAATTATTGGTCCAGAGTTTTTATTAGACTTCAGAGAATTGATTCACGAAATAACTTTTATGTATTGAAGAGAGATACTTTAGGTTTTATATGAAGAGATTACTGTCTTACAAAAATAATGAACGAATGTTTACGAAAAAAAAAATTAGGAATAATACCTAATCTTAAAACAAGTAGCTTTGACAATTTTTTATAATGCTAATTAATTTTTAAATAAAATTAAACAATCAAATTATTCACAGAATGTACTTACAATTGTAATACAGAACGTTCTAATTCACAACTCTCATAAAATACTTACGTAGGTACTTTAGATTGGTAGGTATTTATTTTATTATAATGATAATTAGTCTGTTCAGGTGTACATGATTGAGTTGGTATGTAACGAAAAATTCTCATTTATATAAAGAAAAATCAATTCTTGTGAACAATAAATTTTTATTTGAAATCCTCAACCCCTGAGGTGCCGAGAGATGGATCTGTCACAAGACATTTGTTACATCTAGTATCAAAATAATTAAAGTCATCAATCGACAAGCACATTTGTGACAACCACAGAATTAGATTTGGATAGAAGAAACAAGTTCATTCATTTGTATGGCGGCCGAGCGTGTCAGATTTTGTACTGAAGTTGTTACTTGCCTATGATTTTAAATATATCTCAGGCCCTTGAGTATTCATATTTTTTTGTGTTGTTGCAATTAATATTACTTTTAAGGAGGCATTATTAATGTTTTTGTTCACTTCAACTTACAAAATTTGACGCCCGAAAGCTGCAAGCTGCGATTAAAGACGGACAACTCAGTGGATTTCACTGAGTTCATTTGACACGCTAAGTAGATACGTTTGCTTGATCTATGGTATATATGACATCTGTGGTGAACGGTGCTCTAGGAGTTAACCAGGACAAGTACTCAGCGAATAGGTAGGTACATACATAAAATAAGAATTATATTTATATTTTTGTTATACGTAAATAATATTTTTACCAGTGTTTGCACTGCTGTGTTTCAGTTTGGGGGTAAGGTAGCCGGTGTAATTACTGGCATAGACAGAGGCAATCCATCTAAGTCCTCAGGGTAGGCAGCGCATAGGCGATTTTTTGGCCACTATGTCCATGGGCCTCAGTTCCTGCTTTCCATCAGATGGGCTGAGAGCTCAGTTGTCTACCTTCGTCACATAAATATGATCGTCAACTGTTAAGAATATACACCGTGGGCTCTTATAACCCGAAAGATTTTAACCATGCATTTTTGATGTAAAAACAAACAAAAAATATTTTTTAGTACAGATGGTGACTTTTTAGGCTCTAGTGCGAGAAATGTGTCATTTTACGTTAGGTTCAAAACTTCGGAGGGCCATCTGTACTAAAAAACGTCGAACGAGACACGTGTAAAAACGAAATTCGTAACTCGTGTCGATTTAAAATTCTCCCTGTCGGTCGTGGTTTAAAACATCGCCACTCGTTTCGAATTTCATGTTTTTCGCACTTGTGTCGTAATGTACTAATACTAATGTATGTTTTGTCATTGTTGGCGAAAGAAAAAAAAATGTTGCAAATAAATGTTATTCATAAAACTGGCACTTAAAATGAATTTTAACGTTATTTTTCTTGGAAAAAGCTCATTTTTTAACAGTATTATTTCTCATGTTTTGACATGTATTAATGAGGTTAGTGAGACTATTCTCCATAATAGTGTATTAATAAATAATAATAATGATAATGGCACCAACACCAACGCCGTTAAAAAGACCTTTTGTACAGAGTAAAAATTGGAAGATATGTTTTTCTAATTGATAATAACTCTGAAACTAGGCGATATCCAGAAAAGTTTAAATGACAATTACAGTTTCTAAATGTGGTCAGGAATACACTGTTAAAATCGGTTGGGTTTAAACAGTCCATGGTGTATATTACGTAAATCCTGTTATAAAAAAATCTCAATTGAAATTGGCATAATAATGTAGGTACATATATTATTTGCGAAAAACTATCACAATGTTCGGAAATTTTGAGAACGTGTTTAAATCTCATAAATATTTATAATAAGCATAGTATCTTGAAACTAAACTATGAAAATGGATAAACTCGCGTTTATTAATTATCTTTAACTTCATTCCGACGTTTCGAACCCTGTAAAGTGAATGAAGTTATCATCGGAATGAAGTTAAAGTTAATTAATATACGTTAGTTTATCCGTTTTACGTTACGTTAGTTTAGGCCGTGTGGTGACGGCAGTAAGAATACATTTGTCAGCACCCCAACTCCTCCTGCGGGTGTCGTAAGAGCCGACTAAGGGTTTCAAGTGTCACTGACCATTGTACAAGATTGATGATGGACAGCAGCGTCATCATAGTGGACACATTACTGCGATCGCCAATCCGCTTGCCCAGCGTGGCGATTATGGGCATTTACCTCCTAATGCGTCTATACGCATAGTTAATAGGAGAGGCCTACGTCCAGCAGTGGTCTAACATAGGCTGATGATGTTGTTATCCGTTTTCAAAGATTTATTTCACGAGTAATCTTCGCGCTAACCGAAGAAAATATTAATTTCATAGTATCTTTTTATAATTAACTTAATATAATATTAAGAGCAGCCAACTGAAAATTCCTTCTCAAAGTGAAAGTAAGAAAAATGTTAGATATTAATGCTTTAGATATCATCAGATCTAAACCATTATAGTTGCACGCATGTTTGTCTGTCCGTGTATAATGACTAGTATTTGTTAAGATACAGGTTTTATTGTATGTTTACAAGGCTATTTATAAGTAAATTTGATGCGATAGGAAGTACTTTTATGTTTATGATGATAGTTTCCCGTAAGAAATAGAAAACCAAGTGAGGTTAGTTGGGGCTATTGCGACCATGGGGCGAATGGAACTGCTTTAGATATCCTCTTAAAAAGTTATATAGATATACATCTGTCAGCCTCCGTAGCCTAGTTGGTAGTGACCCTGCCTACGAAGCTGGAGGTTCCGGGTTCGAATCCCGGCGAGGGCATTATTTGTGTATTTATTTATCACAAATATTTGTTCCTTGGTCATGGCTGTCTATGTATATAAGTAGCTATATGTATCTATCTATTATATATATCGTCGCCTAGTACCCACATCACAAGCCTTAATTGTGCTTACCGTGGGATTAGGTTGATTTGTGTAAGATGTTCCAAGATATTTATTTTTTTTATTTATTTATACATCGTGTTTCCACTACTAAAAGCGCACTAATAGTCGCTCGGTATGACTTATATGGGCGGGGCGTTTGGGTTTTAGAGACACCCATTTAGCGTGACATTAAAAACCTTGATTGTAGTCAGGTTCGTCACAACAATTAAGCACGATATCTGTAAGAGTTAAAGCTTGATCGGCGTTTTTATATTATAATATCGCTTATAGCTAAATTAATACGAAAACCGAGTTTTTATTGAAATTTAGTGCTTAATCGTCGTTAGGTACATACCTGACTAAAATTAAGATTTAATTTCACGTTAATTGGGTGTCCTTAAAAGTGAAAAAGCTCATTTATTGTCAGCCTCCGTAGCCTAGTTGGTAGTTACCCTGCCTACGAAGCTGGAGGTTCGGGGTTTGAATCCTGGCGAGGGCATTATTTGTGTATTTATTTATCACAAATATTTATTCCTTGGTCATGGGTCATGGCTGTCTATGTATTTAAGTACCTAAATATGTAGTGTCTATCTATTATGTATATCGTCGCCTGGTACCCACATCACAAGCTTTAATTGAGCGTACCGTGGGGCTAGGTCGATTTGTGTAAGGTGTCCCAAGATATTTATTATTAATAATTTTATTATTTATGTATATACGATGTGTGCGAGGTTATTAGTGACTCAGGAAACACCGTGTATATTTAAATTATTTAATACTTGAAATATCTTTTCTATCTATAGTTAATTTACAACAGTACAATTGTGTGTACTGACAGTAGGTAAATAATCTTTTACTAAAATGTATGAACTCAATTCCGGCTATATTTTTTTCTAGAATTAGGTACTTTATTTACCTAACTCACGACCGATTTTTGAGTTTATTAAAAGTGACTAGATTTAGGTGCCGCGACGGTTTAGTCGCAAATCAGTAATTCATATAGCAAATTATGTTAAAAAAAACCTCAACATATGAGCATTTATATAAAGAATATGGATTTGATTTCTTATTAGATATCTCATATCATCCAATAAGATAAATTCTAAGAAGATTGTAACGCAAAATTCGTACAAGACTTACCAATCAAATGCCTTTTTTATCATTTGCAATGAATCGGTTTCATTCCTCTACATTATGGTATACTTCTTTCTTAAAAACTCGACAATTTCCAAGCGCGTTCAATAAATAGTTCGGCAACTCAACACTAGATGGCGCTGCCTGTTCGTAGCTTCATGCAACTACGAAACCTGTCAAGGCACTTATTACACGTATAGTAAAATTTTAATTGCTCCCGGTTAAGAACTGGTTATCGAAGTGTTTTCAACGCTAGATTGAAGTGTACTTGATTATTTTATAAGCCATTATTGACAGTTGCGTAATAGATTATTATGAGTTTGTTTTTTATCGTTCTCTGATTGCATTTTACGATTTTGCCGTAAGAGTTAGAAATGCCGTCTTTAAAATACCGTCATTTGAAATGACGCTGTTATTTTTAACGACGAGCCCAGTTGAAAGTGATTATACTGCTGGAGGTCCTGCGTTCAAGTCCTTGCAAGGGCATTTATGTGAGTTTATTATAACGATAGCTATGACGATTTAGTGTGTTTTGTGCTAGACGCAGACCTCTCTTTTTAACTATGCGTGGTCTGTATTAGGAGGTGAATGCCCATAATCGCCACTCTGGGCAAGCAGGTTGGCGATCGCAGTTGTCTGTCCACTATGATACACCATCCATATTCTTCAAACGAATAATCAGTGATAGGTACTTCAATAAATACCATGATTATTTGAAAAAATAAGTCCCGCCAAGTTTCTTACCGGTTCTTCTCGGGGTCAGTGGTGTAGGGTTAGAATCGGAAGTAGTTTTAATTTTATGTACCTAACTTAGACGATTCAAAAGAGTTTGTTGCTATTCCAATTTGAATAAAGAATCATTTGACTTTGACTAATAACTTAGTCGTATCTTACGACATGACATGACACCACTTTACACTGGTCTCCAGCGATACAGGCCTTGCCTAGTGTAGGGACCCCTAAAACTTCTGTAATTTGCAGAAAAAGTGTACCTTTTAATTTTTTCGCGATCATGGACTGTAATAGGGTAAAATCACCAATAGATGAACAATTAAGCAACTTTCCCAACTTTCATAATTTTTTTCTATATGATGTAACTCATATTCATCAATTTTTATTTTTGTATATGATACCGCATTTAATTGAGTTTAGAATAAGTTATTTTCGTGCCTCGTATAAAACTTCAGTAATTTTATAAAAAATATTATATTAAAAAAGGACCCACATTTACCAATAGTTGAACAAAGTGCCCTATCACTGAACAATTTGACCCCAATAGATGAACCAGCATAATTGCAATATATCGAGACCAATATATGAACGCTAAAACTCCAATAGATGAATAGAGCATAGCAAAAACGTTGATTTCTTAGATAAATTTATTGTATTTAACTTTAAGAACCTTCTTTTAATGAAATATAAACACGGAGTATATTGTGTAACAATCTGATCTCTAAAAACAAAAGTTTAATTTTTCCCAAATTCAACCGTTCAATAAAATCAGTTGGTTCATGTTTTGGAGACCGCATCAACGAAATGAACGAACTAAATTGATTCGAATTCATTTATTGGAATCCAACCCAAAAGATGAACCAGTAAATTTTCCTAGTTCACGTTTTGGACAGCGATTCTTGAGTTGAACAATCCCGTTTCCATACAAAAGTAAATTACTTTAAAACGTGTTACATGAAAAAAGGGTCGTTCATCTTTTGGTCTAAAAATCAACTACAAAACTGATTGTAATTTTATATATAAATATTACATCTAGCTATTTTATTATAATTTACACAAGCATTTGAAAATTCGAGCCTTTGCCCAAAAGTTGACCGTCGTTCATCTTTTGGTCCGAACACACAATATTGGAACCATAACTTGACCAGCAAATATCTCATAAAATAAATAAAAAAAAACTATTTTTTATAATATACACAATAGATATATTAGTCTAAAATCTATACTGAAGTGAATCAAGGAAATAAAAGCCATATTCGATTTTTTACGTAATTAAAAGCTTAAATTTTTTAGGACTTTTCTTAATAAGGATCCCATATAAAACGCAATTTTGGCGCGAAGCGCAAACTCGACGACCGCTCACTGCCTCGTGCGTGGCTTAATTGTCTGGGAATTCGCATGCGACACTCGATATAGTGCTGCCGCGTGTGAGAAAAATACTCCCAGGCGTGTAAAATTATTCCTGATTTAATTATTTACATTTTTAGACCTATCAGTCAACTTCTGGGTGGCAGTCATCTATTGGTGCTTTTACCCTACATCATTTTACTCGGCATCGTGCGTACTTTTCAGTTATGAAACAAAAAAAATTGTCCCTAATGTCCCGAAAATAAGTACGAGTATGTAAATTGAGATTACTCAGTTTAGTTACTCCCATACTAAATGTATGAAACGAAATGTAATGAAACTGATAAAAAAAATCTCAAATTTGTTACAGAATTTTTCATACCTTTAGTATGGGAGTAACTAAACTGAGAAATCTCAATTTACATAGGTACTTATTTTCGTGACACTAAAAGGTACACTTTTTCTGCAAATGACCCAATTACACTGCTATGCGCATTAAGTTTAAGTTATGCTAAATACCTAGGTACCTACTTTTATAAAACTGTCTGTTTATGTGCAAAAAAAATAGTTTTTTTACTTTTTTGCGATAGGTACCAAGGAATCAGGAAGATTTGCGGCAACGAAAAATTTATTCTTACTGCCATCTCTATGCGGTGACAAAATACCAGAATAATTATGTCCATTGTTTGATTATACAGGGTGACTGGGTCGTGAATCTAGGGACACTCACACTGAGTAACTTTTACAATGGAGACAACCTGCTTGTGGTAGGACCTTGTGCAGGGTCCGTCCGGATAGCTACCACCGCCTTACCCGTTAAACTGCCGCTAATTTTTTTGTACAGTGTTCCGGTTTGGGGGTAAGATAGCCGGTGTAATTACTTGCATAGAGGCAATCCATCTAAGTCCTCAGGGTAGGCAGCGCATAGGCGATTTTTTGGTCACAATGTCCATGGGTCTCAGTTCCCGCTTTCCATCAGGGGCCTCAGGTGGGCTGAGAGCTCAGTTGTTTACCTTCGGCATATAAAAAACAGAGATACCGAAAAAAACTCCTATTTCTGAGTCAATTGGTATTTAACTGTCAAGGCTCCATTAACTCATTATTAGGAAAAAAAATCGTGTTTTCTTGATTGTCTCGATAATGAAAGTGGCTCAACGTGCCCCTCCTTAGTACTCTGTTAACTCTTGCTATACGACCCAGATGTCACCCTGTGTATACAGACGATAGAATAAATATTTAGACACAACAGTTAATATTCAAGGTACCTACAGCCGCAAACATCTATCATTTCCCGTAGATTATCCTACCGTAAAAGTACATCTTTTTTACAAAAATGTTATTCAAATATCGCTATTTCTGAGATACCTCATCATAATATTATACTATTATTAGGGTGGGTCGATTTTGAACATTCTTGGACATCATAAACGCGATAGGGCGCAAAAATCCTCAACGCCGGTGATATTCAAGAATGTTCAAATTAGACCCTGCTACATATACCTATTATGTCAGCTTTCTATGAAAATCTAAATTTATAGTCCGCTCTAGAAAATAAGTCAAATTATACAATACTTGCCAGTTCAATGAAAACTTATAACCTATAATTCAATTTTAAGTTAAAAAATGCCGTTGACAGATTGACCTGCGACTTACTACTTAAATAAAAACTCCCATAATTTTCTCTAACCAAAAGTTCTAATTATTTATGTTCTATATTTCTTTCAGGTATCTAAATAGAAATACCAGGATACCAGGGATACGGTATTTCGGCCATGTACCCATATAGAAATTAACATGAGATCTCATACTCCCAGAATTAAAATGGTTTTAATTTCCCCATTACAATCAAATACACAACACACTCCTTACAAAACACAGTCAGGTTGTAACCGCTTAACAATTTTACATCCACTAAACAACATAATAGCAACTTCACATCTGATATACACTTTCAATTACTATTGAAACTAACAATTCATCGCTGGGCCCTATTTAAAGGGTTTAAGAGTCAAGGAGCTTCATTCTTAAAGCATGGCTTTTTAAAGCCCTCCCTTGTAGCTAAGTAATAGTATCGCTACTGTAATACTTAAAAAAAATCACAGAAATAAATCGAGTGAATTATTAAAGGAAAATAATAAATCCGCCAGAGGCATCGAACGGTCGTTTTCAGTTTTTACAAATCAAAAATATGATGTAATCAAATTATTATGACTGAAAACGACTACAGAACAACTTCAATCATTCTAAACTATGTTAAAAGCCGGTAGAAAAATATAAAATAAATATTTATTCTATTAATCGCCACAAGAAATTAGTCTTCTATATTAAAACCATTTGATTTAAGACCTTATATTACGCATGAGCAAAAATCTAAAAAACTTAGTCTAGATTTTAATGACAAAAAACTTGTACAAATTCTCTAAATCTAAATTATAATATCTAAAATATGAGGGATAATAAATAAATTCTAAAAATCTCTAGATTGTTTGTATTATTATCCAAACTATTTTTATATTGTTATCAATTTGGAGATTATTCCTCATAATATTTTAGATTTAGAGAATTTGTACTAGTGTGTTGTAAATTAAACCTAGACTAAGTTTTTTTGGATTTTTGCTAATGCGTAACTTAAGCTCTTAAAGCAAATGGACTTAAAAATATGTATGTTTTAAATTTTTGTATAATTATCCAAACTATTTTTTATATTGAAATCAATTTATAGATTTTTAGAATTTATTTATTATTTCTCATAATATTTTATTACCACAACTAAGGTTACATTTACACTGGTTAAAAACGCGTATAACCGAGGCATCGAGAGCCACGCGTCGAGAGCTCTCGAGTATTGCCGCAGCCACAATAGCAACTTGTGGAGTGTGGAGTCACAAAGTAGGCTTATAAGTACCATTGATCATACTTGAGCATCTGTTGGGCATGTTTAATACGATTATTGTTTAGATACTTTGATGTAGGTATGAATAAGTTAATACATTATACGCTATATCACTTAGCATTAAAATTTTAATAAGAATTGTCAAAATTCTCAATAAGTTCCTCCTATAGATTTCTCTGGCGGGATGGTTCTCGAGTGACGGCCAGAAGGCGCAGCTTGAGTAGGCCCCCCACAAGGTGGACTGATGACCTGGTGAAGGTCGCAGGGGTCCTCTGGATGCTTGTGGCACAGGAACGGTCATTATGGCAATCTTTGGGGGAGGCCTATGTTCAGCAGTGGACGTCTTTCGGCTGATATGATGATTATGACGGATTTCTCATAAATTTTCTCTGAGGAGATAATTCTTTAGTTTGTAGAATGGTCCGCAATTTGCAGATTTCTTGTCTGGATATGATATTTCCTGAACTGTAGAGTCAAACATTTTATCATATCCCGTGCTTTTTTAGCCTGTTATACGAGTACCTTTAGAATCTATAAGACCTACGTTTTGCATACATCCCACGTCTATACAAACATTTCTGCATCTTAATATTAATCAATTTGTCGTTTCGTCCCCACTTCCTGATTCTACCTTATGAGGTCAAACCAACGTTTTAAGATGCCGTACATTACAAACAAACCTATACCCTAACTACTCCAAATAGAACAGTAACTTCTTTGCCATGATTTTAACCGCTAGTCTTAAAAACGTCGTAAGTTCATGGTAGCACTTTTAGCGAATTACTTTAGTATTTGTAGTAGGATAGAGGTTATAATTGCATGTGGGTTTCTCAGAGTCGAGTGCATTGAAATAAGTAGGAAGAGCCAATTACGGGCAATTTGGTTGGTTAGTCGTTGGATTTTTGGAGCCCGAGTAGCAAATGTTTTTATACTATGATATCTGCGGGTGTAGCACAAGAGTATGCCAACATTGTCGCGGGCGAGATACATCTGTCGCTGTCTAACTGTATTAATTAAAGAGTGACACATGTGTAATTCGAATGCGAAATGTAATGCGACCATATATAACATGGACGTCTAACGTCAGCTAAAAATGCCCCCAAAAACAATAGCTAACGTTTCAAAATTTTCAATATCCCTAAATCGATATAATATCTCGAAATGGTTACTATTTTTTTTTCGGCGCAACATCTTTGACAAATGATTGTAGAATATAGCCCATCAAAACTTTGATGGACCTGTCATATTTTTAAATGGCAGTTGAAGATTTTATAGGTTAATATGACATTCATTAGCCGTGTGGTGACGGCAGTAAGAATACATTTGTACCCCCAACTCCTCCTGCGGGTGTCATAAGAGTCGACTAAGGGATTGAAGTGTCACTTACCATTATTTAATAAAAGATTGTTGATGGGCAGCAGCGTCATCATAGTGGACACATAACTGCGATCGCCAATCCGCTTGCCCAGCGTGGCGATTATGGGCATTTACCTCCTAATGTGTCTATACGCATAGTCAATAGGAGAGCCTACGTCCAGCAGTGGACTATCATAGGCTGACGATGATGATAATGATGATGATTGAAATTCATTACCGTGATGCATTGAAGAGGGAGTGACACTTGTCAACTAAAATTCAGGACCGTTTTCGAAAGGCAATTTAGAATGGCGTGGGGCTTCCATGTTTTATTTGTTCGTAGGAAACGTAGTATTGTACCTTAATTCTTGTAATGACCATAGATAGATGTTAAATGGTGGGTTACTAAGTGGATGAGATAGTGTTATAAAGTACATTTAGACCAAACTAGCATTCGCTCATTCTATCCCCCACTCTACGAAATCAACGAATTTCGTAGAGTGGGGGATAGAATGAGCGAATGCTCGTTTTTACGGAAACAAGAATTTATTCATAAATGTACCAAAAATTAAAAACCATATAAAATACGAATGCTCGTTTGGTCTAATTGCACATGGGAGGTTTATACTTTAAGGTAAAGTTCCAATTTTGATGTCCAGTATAACACCATGTTAATAGTGTCAAGGTAAATTCTGATGTTAATGCTTCACATTTAAGGATGGTACTGGTCGACTCTAACGACACCCGAGGGAAGAAAGTTGGAGTGGTGACAAATGTATTCATACAGCCAGTGCCACACGGACAGTGTAGGTATCAATGTTTTATTTTTAGGGTTCCGTAGCCAAAATGGCAAAAACGGAACTCTTATAGATTCGTCATGTCCGTCTGTCCGTCTGTCAGGACTCTGATACCGGTTTTTACTCCATACAAAAGAACGGTTCGAATTTCGTTTTTTTTTGTTCTTCGGTATATCAATTCTTTGTTAATGGAGTAATTTAAAAATACGACGTTGTTAATTTCATAACATTTTGAGTACTACATAAAGAATATAAAACATTTTAAATATTGGGCTATTTCGAGGTTCTCGAAAAAAACCGGTACCGAGCCTTGCCACCTGAATTAATTGATAATGGTATGGAACCCTTTACGCGCGAGTTAGACTCGCACTTGGCCGGTTTTTATTAATTAATCGCACATTTGTACAACAGTGGATGTTCTGTACAAAGTACTATTAGTTATTCTGTGTTATATATAACATATATAGTTACTAACAACAGCTATTTAGTACCTAGTTACAATAGTTACTTAGTATCTTGTTAGCTAGTACAATATGAGCTTATAATTTACCAATAATAAATTCTCGCTTAACAAAACATAATCAAGCGATTGAGGTAGGTGGTCTTTGAGTGGCTTAAAGTTATAGCATAAAGTAAATGTTAATTTCTTGTTAAATTTATGGTTGTAGTACCTTCAAAACATTAAGTTCCTACAGATGTCGCTAGTGGTTACTTTCACAATACCATTGACTAATCTATCTGTGATATATTATAGTACATTACGGCACAAGTGCGAAAAACAGGAAATCTGAAACGAGTGGGGATGTTTTAAACACGACCGAAGGGAGTGTTTTAAATCGACATGAGTTTCGAATTTCCTTTTTGCACGTGTCTCGTACGACGTTTTTTAGTACAGATGGCCCTCCGAAGTTTTGAACCTGACGTAAAAAGAGTCTTCTCCGAACGACTCCCTGCGGTCGTGTTTTAAAACATCGTAACTCGTTTCCAATTTCATTTTTTTCGCACTTGTGTCGTAATGTACTATTTTAGTCGTATAATATTTATGACTGAATTTTATAAGATCTGAGGTTCAGTCCCAGCGAGTAGGTATGTACATAATTTATTTGTGTACTTAAGTACGGTCAGCTCTAATAATATGTATACGATTTTGAACCTTATGCCTTTGGCATACGTTCCAAAATGAATACATATTATTACGTAATGCATTCTATCACGCTCACACTAACATATTGAAGCGAGCGAGATGGCCTGCTTTACGTATCGAGTAAAACCTAACGTTACCGATACTTGCAAAGTCATGGTACGGCTACACGTCGCTACTAAATGGTGTATGTGGAGGTCCAAAGGGGAGGCCTATGTCTTACGACTAGGGATCGGAACTATGGGTGCAAAACTTTAACAAAACTTCAAAACCGACATACCTATAGGACATATAGGACAACACTTTATCCAAGAAAAATATGAATATTATTGAAAAATATGCATCAATTTTTATTGTCTATGTCGGAATCTTGAACTTACAATGGTTAGGTGTGTATTTTATGGATGTATGTGCTCTTTCATGTCCACATGACAAGTTTTGTTAAAGTTTTGCATCCATAGTTCCGATCCCTACTTACGACTGAAATGATTATGATATTGATGATAAACCCTAAAATTAACCAACATTGAAAGCTTGTCAAATACACCACTAATACGATTTGAAGTATATTTGGGGCGTATAAATCATGCTATAAAGTCATATGTCGTTTTAAATAATTTTTATGTATATTTTCGACCTTATCACGATTACATAAGGTGCTGATTTATAGGATTGGCTAATGAAAGATACGTCGTTTTGGATGGAGTTTGTTTTTGTTAGTGTAGTTTTAAAATGACTGAAATGTGTTTTAGTATACAGGGTGGAAAAAGTAAATGGTTGATTTTAGTTCCCAGCATGCTTAGCTAAGATGCCATTGAGTAATCGTATACGATAAGCGACAAGTCACGTGACCATAGTAATGTATGGAAATAGTCTTGTGACTTTTTGTTCGAATCTCTCATTCCCATACATTTATATAGTTTTATTTCATAGGTATTTAATTCACTTTTAAAACCGACTTGAAAAATGTCGAGGTTCTCAATTACAGTGATATTTTTGTAAGTATGTTTCTCGATATCTCCGAGAATCTAGAACCGATTTTTTTATCGTACGGCTATAGCCCTAAAGGCGCATTCAGACCAAACGAGCATTCACTCTTCTAACCCCCTACTCTACGAAATTCGATCGTTATGCAAAACGTGTTTCGTTGATTTCGTAGAGTGGGGGATAGAATAGAATAGCGAATGTTCGTTTGGTTTGAGATGTCTGGAGAAATCAATTTAAGTCGTTTTTCTTATTTAGAATCCCTAAATGATGCGTGTTGGCGTTGTTTTTAATCAAAAATTAATACAGTTTAATTAATACCGTTTAAATAATACCGCTTAGCTACCATAACGATAAAAAAAATATTTTAAAGACAAACGGGTCTTAATCGCGTAAACTTACGTTTAATTATATCCTGACGTTTCGGGCCTGACGTTACACCCGTGGTCGCAGGCAGACTATAATTAAACGTAAGTTAACTCGATTAAGACCCCTTTGTCTTTAAAATAGGAGTTATAATCGTGAAAGTTTAAATCAATATAATGTTTTTATTGTCAAATAGGGTCATTCCACCCTGTATACGCCTATTGCTTGGCAACAGTATGGTCATAGTTATGAAAGGGTAATACGTATTATGCTACAATGGATGTCCGTATGTTTGTTTGTATGGCATAATCCATACAGCAGAATTATAAGCGTGAACAGACAAAGGGGTACAGTTGTGTACACAAGACTTTAATCTCGTCATCATTTTAGGACAAAAACATTACAATCCATAATAATAAATAATGAATATTTTTGGACATCTTTACACAAATCGACGTACACGGTAAGCTCAATTAAGGCTTGTGATGTGGGTATCAGGCGACGATATACAATAGATAGATACATATAGATACTGAAATACATACAGAGCCATGACCAAGGGACAAAATATTTGTGATAAATAAATACACAAATAATGTCCTCGCCGGGATTCGAAACCGGAACCTCCAGCTTCGTAGGCAGGGTCACTACCAACTAGGCTACGGAGGCTGACAAACTCATGACATCGTTGTTTAAATTTTATTTTGTAAGTCCCAAAATTATAAATAATAAATCCTTTTTTAGGTTATTATTTATCTCGTCCTAACCATCTCGTCACAACCCAAGGACATAAGCCTCAACCAATTTTTAAACTCTATGTCAATTCGACAAATTCCCAATTTGAGTTGGCAAATTTTGACGTAATGTAGGCAGGAGGCTAAATAAGTTCGAAGTATAAGTACGGGGTTAAAGTAAGTAAAAAAAAACGATTTTTGTTATTTCAGACATAGGGGATTCTTTTTTTTATTCCACTCTTTTTTGACGTTACACCTGTAGTTGCAGGGAGATAATATTTAACGTAAGTATACGCGATTAAGTCCCGTTTGTCGCTAAAATATTCAATTGTACACATTAAATTTTAAATATATAGTTTGATTTATTTCAGTCCTTCTTAGGCACTGGTCTCACCGAGAGCTACTTAGTCATGAACGATACGATCAAAAAATACGCACTCCCGTGTAAATAAAAGAGACACGGCGATACTCGCCCAGCTATCAGCTATCACCGTCGGGCGAGTATCGCCGTGTCTCTTTTATTTACACGGGATTTCGTATCTTTTGTTCGTGTTTATAGCCGATAGTTCATAGCTTAGTAGCTCGCGGTGAGACCAGTGCCTTAGAGTTCACAACGATATTGTAAACACTTTTGTGTATGACTGTACTTGCATACAATGCATACAGCTCGAGTGCACATTGATTGTGCTTCTGTATTGGCTACCTGTTGTGTAGGGTAAACTAGGGTACAGGGGTACTGCCGATATAAATATCTACGTATACAGGGTGAAGACTAATACGGGCGAAGCTCTTAATGGGTGTTAGTTTACGACAAAATAAGTACATTCAAATAACTTTTACTTAAAATTAGAGCAACAAAATTTTCCATACAAAAAAAATCGGCGCGCAATGTAGAGCAACATACGCGAGTAAAACACTCGTCGACAGCTAATTTCAAAAGCAGATTTATTATTATTTTATTTTATTTATTTATTTGTTCTGTAAGATACAGGATTACAACTTAAATCTAAATACATTGTCCCACAAAACATGACATAACTGACATGTCAACAATAACAAATTTTCGTACCTACATTGCGGCTCCGATAATCATAAAAAAATTCTGTGGGGTCATAATTACGAGTAACTTTAAAAAAACCTTGTAATTCATGATTACACTAATGAATCCCATGCCTGGTTTCATTGATCGCCCGTATTAGATTTATTCACTGTATAAATATCTACGTATACAGGGTGTATTTTAAGTCTAATACGGGTGAAGTTCTTAACGGGTGTTAAGGTACATTTAGACCAAACGAGCATTCGCTCATTCTATCCCCCACTCTACGAAATTCGTTAGTTACGCAAAACGTGATTCGTCGAAATTCGTTGATTTCGTAGAGTGGGGGATAGAATGAGCGAATGCTTGTTTGGTCTAAATGCACCTTTAGTGGAGGATATGTCCATCAAATCACACATCATCAGCCTATGATAGTCCACTGTTGGACGTAGGCCTCTCCTATTAAGCGTATAAACGCATTAGGAGGTAAATGCCCATAATCGCCACGCTGGGCAACCGGATTGGCGATCGCAGTAATGTGTTCACTACGATGACGCTGCTGCCCATCATCAATCTTTTATCAAATAGTGGTCAGTGACAGTTAAATCCCTTAGTTGTCTCTTACGACACCCGCAGGAGGAAGTTGGGGTGGTGACAAATGTATTCTTACTGCCGTCACCACACGAGGATATGTCCGCGGCGTTATTAACGCGGACTTGTTTTCTATCCATCCCGCTCGTACTCGGCTACTCGCCTATTGGCAAGAGTGAGCCGGATAGAACGTAAATGTGCGTTAATACCACAGCGGCAGCTCATAGTACGGCTACTGATCAATGAGGGTTTTCTGAAATGACGTTCACCAGCTATGCTATTCTCTTATTCACACATTCGACGCTGCGTTCGTCAACTAGCTCGACGACGAGACAGCCTTCACTTCGACGTCGAAAGCAGCGCTGCGAAAAACGGTATTCACTAACGTAGAACAGCTCGTCGTCGAACTGTAGGCGGTAACTCTCGACGCAGTGTAGTTCCAGCTCACGCCGCATTCGTCGCCGAGCGCTAGTGTCGTTTAAAGTGCATTAGTTAATACCATTTTTTGGCTCGACGCTGCCGCAGCGCTGACACAGCGCTGATAGCAAGGCGTTTTCCTTAGTGAATAACACTGCAGGGCGGCAGCACTGAGGCGTCAGGTCCAGAAACTTGTCTAAATTCTCAGAGCGCCTATAGTTTCGTTTTTAAACGTTTTGTATGAGTTAATAAAATTATATAAAAAAATAAAAATACCTTCTAGGTAGTTAGTTTTTCTTTGGGGCTTGATAATTGTGTTTCTTAACGGGACCTCACGGCTAAGTAGCGCCAACGCCAACTAGTGGCATAAGTTTTCGAGAAAACCCTCATTGGAGCGAGCGTGATGGTTTAGTTTATGTACCTTGATCTCTTAATTCGATTCAGTTTAGGTTCGGCTGGTCATTTTTTGACAGTTATTTTATTACATAGGTACATAAAGTTAGTATCCGCGCTAGCGCTTAATAGAGAAAGGAAGCGTGGGAAAGGGAAGCCACCAGTCATATGACTATTACACGAGTGCAAAAGAGATAGAAAACAATCCCATAAGTGTACCCACTTTCGAAGTAACATATCAGCCGTATCAGCCTACTTGACGGAGACTGTTATTTAAAAGTGATTTTATATTTCATTCCAGTAAGAAGTAAATTTACACAAAATAATTAAACAGACATGGTATTCGTGTGGTGTAAAGGATTGCCCTGTTACCCACCGAAGAAATGACGGCAAACACTCGTTTCACAAGGAAATATGATTTGCCGGTTGATTGTTTTCAAACGATATTTTGTCGATTTAGTAGCATAAATCGTGTAAGTTATCACTTTCTAGCATTCATTGTTAGTTGTCCTATCACTGTGCGCTAATAATTTATCACAATAGTTAATACTAAAAGATATTTTGTGTAAAAATATAAATTGTCACGCTACGCTAGAGCTTGACTAAATGTTGAACTACCAATATCGATATTCGTTCGATAAACATACCAATCAGTCTATTACATAACAATGCCGTCATAGTCCCAGATTTTAAATACGAATGTGTATTTAACAAACTTGAAGGACCTTACTATGTTTTGTGAGATTTTTTTGATAATATACGATTTTTATTATTTCTGTTAAATTTAAGGGATAGGTCAGGTAATAAGTTAACACTCGTTTGCAATTTGTAACTCGACACCCTCAATTCACATTGTACTATAAAACTTATAGCAAAAAAACGAAGATAAAAAATACCATGTTGTCGATAAAACAGTCAAATATCGATAGATAATTGCTCTGTTGTAATAGGCAACCCTATTCCTGACCACACATAGACAAATTTACGCACACACTTGCGTTTGGTTTTTGGTTATGCTTTTAATCGTTGTCGATCATTCTTTGTCATCTTAGTTCTGTGCATAGGTATAAGAAATTGGTAGGTAGGTACATCGCGATTCAAATTAGGTCCTAATATCAATGTATAAGTTCATTTATTTAGCTATTAAGGACATCAACAGCAATTAGCAATTACTTAATCTATGAATATGAACAGTAAACAAAGCCAATTAAAGATATCCACAACTTGACAGTTAAAGTACCTACAATTGAACATTCAACCAGTACATTATTTAAGGTGCATGCAGATCAAAGAGCATTCGCTGTTCTATCCCCCACTCTACGAAATCAACGAATCACACTTCGTGTAACGATCGAATTTCGTAGAGTAAGGGGATAGAACAGCGAATGCTCTTTTGGTCTGCTGGATGCACCTTTATATTGCAGAAACATGCTCGAAAGCTTCTAAAATATTCCATGAGAATTTAATTGTAAGTTTCGATGAGAACTTTTAAAAATGTGTTATAAATAATTATTTAAAATCACAAATAAGTAAACAAGACAGTACCTAAATATAACTCACAAAGCATGTATCTAGTACGGTCTTGGCTGGGTTAGATTATTTGTTAAATTTAGATTCCCGAGAACATTCTCTATGAACGTTTAGCAACTTATGAAACTTCTCCTCGGTACAATGCTAGGTCCTAAACTCGTAACTCGTAGATCGTGGTAAAAATTTCTTGCCAAATTATTCACATTGACGATTTCTGCAAACTTCGGTCAAATAGTTCATATGAATGGAATCATTCACTCATTCAAGAATGTTTCATTGAAAAAAAGGTCTACCTTTTGTGACGTATCGAATTACTTACACAAATACTCGTATCTGATCGGATTTGATATTTTACCTGTAAGGAATACAAATCTACTTAAGACTAGGCCGTTAGGGATCATACCGAGACTAGAATCCATCCAAGACCTCCGTTCAATAGCCGTACCATAAGTCGGAAAGTAAAGCTACCAACTAGGCTACGTTAGGTTTTGCCTACTCGATACGTAAAGTAGTAGGTAGCCGTAATAGTTATTAGTGTTATTTTACGAAATTCGATCGCTACACGAAACGTGATTCGTTGATTTCGTAGAGTGGGGGATAGAACAGCGAATGCTCTTTTGGTATGCATGCACCTTAAGATTGAACTTTCGACAGTTTAGAAATGTGCCTTATACATATACAGGGTGTAATCGAT
>JALPQI010018830.1:0-18919 GCA_025490895.1 Thaumatotibia leucotreta
TACTCAGCTTTCGCGGCTGATGCCTGTACCCCTCGGCCACTCGGTCTTAGCAACCACCGGTCAAATTTCTCGGGTATATGCAATCCCTTACAAGCTTTCGCAATATGTTAAAAAAAATACAGTTAAATCAACCTACCTCAAAAACTATAGGAGATAATTTAATCAAACCTAAAATCGTTGATAGAGTTTATTAATGTGCATAACATATATTTTTTTCAGAAGTTTATATCGCGTAGTTTAAAAAATAGAGGGGGGGGACACATTTTTCAGACTTTGAGAGCTGATATCTCGAAAACGATTTGCTTAAATAAAAATGTGATGTATAAACCTTCATATCATTTTCAAAGACCTTTCTATTAATACCCCACACGCTTATGTAAAACTAAAAAAAAATTTCTATCCCTCAGTTACATGTATGGAGGGCCCCCACCCCAATGGTTTTTTTTTACAATTTAGTATCATAATCCTGTAGCGGTTCATACAACACATATTCTCACCAAATTTCGTTACTGTAGCATTTATAGTTTCCGAGTAAATCGGCTGTGACAGACAGACAGACGGACAGACGGACATGACGAATCTATAAGGGTTCCGTTTTTGCCATTTTGGCTACGGAACCCTAAAAAGACGGAACCCTTATAGGATCTAGAGGTGTGCGCCGGCATAGAAATCGCCGGCGGCGGCGCGCCGCAAAATTTTGCCGGCGTGGCGGCGCCACGCCGGCGTCAAGGTCAAATTGTTACCCTGTACGTTCATACATATAAGGATGAGAAGATATTAAAAACTTAGATATTGTTTCGGATTAAATGCTACAAATACCCAACACAACACTACAGATTCCCAATACTATAGGTTCCCAATACTACGAATTCCCAATAGGTACTGCAGATTATATATGATGATTTCAAATACGAAGCTTTACAACCTCTTTATAGTACCATCATCGCCCACACTGCTAGTCATACATCGGTGTATAAACACACGAAATTTTTTTAAAAATATAAAATCGTCCAAAAAGAGGAAACATACCGACATGAGAAATACCTTTCTTAAAAAAAATTGTTACAAATTGGTCTATTTTTGGAGGAGGAAACAGGGAACACAAAACCATGTTTTCGCCAATTTTACGTAGGTATTATGAGGCGAAGCTGCAGTTGGCTATTTCTAAGCCGTGCAAAGCGACAGCAAATTTTTTCAAATGCCAATTTTTTAAAAAGCTTCCACCTTTTTCCTCTAAAAATATCTTAATCTTATTCAAGAAGCACAAAAATCATCAATTGCAAATGCAAACACTGAAATTAATCACATCACATCATCACATCATCAGCCTATGATAGTCCACTGCTGGACGTAGGCCTCTCCTATTAACTATGCATATAGACGCATTAGGAGGTAAATGCCCATAATCGCCACGCTGGGCAAGCGGATTGGCGATCGCAGTAATGTGCCCACTATGACGACGCTGCTGCCCGTCATCAATCAAATCAAAGAATGGTCAGTGACACTTCAATCCCTTAGTCGACTCTTACGACACCCGCAGGAGGAGTTGGGGTGGTGACAAATGTATTCTTACTGCCGTCACCACACGGCTGAAATTAATAGAATCAGTTAATAGACAGTCATTAAACCTCATATGGTGGCCTAACGTAAATAATGAAAAACATCCATCATCATCAGCAGCCTATCGCAGTCTACTGCTGGACATAGGCCTCCCCAATTTCACGCCACCGTTTTCGATCTTTGGCTGCTCGCATCCAGCTCCTGCCAGCCATCCTGCGCAAATCGTCGCTGCACCTAGCCTGAGGGCGTCCTACACTACGCTTGCCGAGAAGCGATCTGCACTCAAGAACTCGTTTAGCCAGTCGGTTCTACGGATAATAAGGCCAGCCCACTGCCACTTCAGCTTGCTAACACGGTGGGCTAAGTCGATCACTTTGGTTCTCTGCCGGATAACCTCATTTCTGATTCGATCCCGCAAAGTGACGCCGAGCATTGCCCTTTCCATAGCTCGTTGAGCGACCTTGAACTTGTGGACCAGCCGTACCGTCAGTGTCCACGTTTCGGCTCCGTACGTCATGACGGGTAGGAAGCACTGATTGAAGACTTTTGTCTTCAGACACTGTGGGATCGACGATGCGAAGAATATAATATAATGAAAAAACACACAGCTAGTAATACCTAGGATTATAAGCCAAAAAGCGGTTCAATAAGACCTACGTTACGACTTACAAGCAAGTGTGTTGAAAAAAGCATTACAGTTGGGAATCAGTAGACGTGAAATCTAGAGAATATGGAATCTGTAGACATAGGAATCAATCAGTAATATTGAAAATCTGTAGACATGGGCAACCGTAATGTTGGAATATTAAAGTATTGGGATTCTGTAGGTTTGTAAATCTGTAGTATTGGGAATGTGTAGACTTGGAATTCTGTAAAATAAATCTGTACAATTGGAAAGAATTCTGCCCAAGTAGTGTATTTTTTTCGTAAGTGCGTATTAATATCTGAAAATCTGCAATCCAGAAATGCAGCGCATACAATCTTTTGGGTCAGAGGGAACCGCTTGTCGATATTCGCAAGCATATTGTTGTTTAATGTCAATATGATCAGCGTGGCGCGTAATTTAAATGATTTTATTCCGTAAATTTTTTGTCGCGGCGTGGGTTTTTGAAAACCTCGGCGGCGGCGGCGGCGTGGGTCCCGCGGCGCGGCGCCGCCGCGCCGGCGTGGCGCACACCTCTAATAGGATCACTCGCATGCCTGTCTCTCTGTTATCTATAGCCGATTTGCTCCAAAACTACCTACGGGACTGATTGAGTTGAAATTTGGCACACATAATTATGTTGGTCGAACGATGGACGTGGCACGTAAATAAATTTTAAATATGAGGGCTAGGTACTTAGGGGTAAATTAGAAAAAAAAATGCAAATTGTATCATGTGATATATTAAATGAATCAAGGGCGTATTGTGAGAATTTGAAACATATTTTTTTTATGATTGTAGGGTAGGTAAATAATATTAAAGTTGTTTAAAAAAAAATACCACTCAGGCCTCCCTGATCTCCGAAACTAACTGGGCTTAATGTTTTGTTAAAATTAAAGACTTTATTTCTTTACGTATAGTTTACAGGAAACCTATAACGTCAGTTGTTGTAATATGAATTGATGTAACCACCAAATGACGATTTTTCAGGAGGGCCAAAAACGAATTTGACATTTATAAAGTATGTTGTATCTTTTTAGTTAATTATCCTTTTTTTTTTTTATATGAAATAGGCTTACTCATGGCCACAGACTAGCCAAGGGCAGAGACGTGGCCTACGATGGAGTGAGTTTGCCCAGAAGGTGCCTATTCACCCTTGACTTGAAGGTTGACGGGTTATATGATCTTGGAAATATAGACGCCGGCAGGGAATTCCACTTCTTGGCAGTACGCATAAGGAAAGAAGACGCAAAGCGCTTTGTACGAACAAATGGAATATCTACCAAGTAAGGGTGGAACCCGGCCGTGCGTCTAAAATTTCGATGGTAAAATGGGGATGGTGGAATAAGCTCATGCAGCTCTTGAGCACACTCCCCGAAGTGCAATCTGTAGAACACCGACAGACTGGCAACTATCCTATTGAAATGATGTTTATCTTGTTTGTTTTATTTTTGAGAGATCCATTTGACAGACAGTTACTAACTGCGACCACAGTTGTAGATCAGAAAATGGCTGGTGCTTACGATAAATATTTTTTTGAATTTGGAGATAATGTTAATAATTTAATGAAAATCATCAAAAGTGGATTTTGTAACTTAGTGTAACTCACAAATTGAAATCGAATTGCATATGAGCCATACAATACAGATGGCGCTTACAGCATTGACATTTAAAAGAATATGGTGTTTACATTAGAAAGGACATATTTTGTACTTACAAATTTGTACTTACGTTAAAATATTGTCTTTGATTTTTTGAAACCATTACATACGTTAATAAAAAACGTAGGAACTTAATAAAATGGCAAAGTTTTTGTTACGTAATCGATTTTTTTCTGGATATGAATATTTTATATACACCGTTCGACAGAGCAGCCGAACGGTATACTTAACTCAATTTCATTTTGGTGGTTACATTAATTGAGTCGCTTAACTTCAAAACCGGGTAAATCCACTCTGCCAATAGGGTGCATATTTAATTGCAATCGCTTAGTTTTTCTTTAAACTTCAACTCTATTGACAGAGTGAATTTACCCGGCTTTGAAGTTAAGCGACTCAATTCGTATTACAAACTAATACGATAAGAAGTCTATAGTATTTTAAAATGTCATAAAAAATCTCTATATATGTTCGTGAGTAATTGCTTTAATTTCAAGGGTAGATTCTATACATCAAATAAAGTTAATTGTACCAAGAAACTAATATCCTAACTCGAACCGTTTTCAAATTATTCAAAATCTTAATTTTCTCACTTAATTACATTAAACCATTGTAAAGTCTTCTTAATACAACATAACCAAATACTATTTTCTTATATTTTGTAAGTAAAGAGTTTTCAGTTCTCGTCATGTACTACATTCACTTTTAAATAAAGGAGTTCGTTTAAGATTAGTTTTAATTTGACTTGTATATGTCACAAACATCAAATTGTCATTTTATTATTGTTGTTGATACCACAGAACTAAGATGACAAAGAACGATCGACAACGATTAAAAGCGTAACCAAAAACAAAGCGCAAGTGTGTGCGTAAATTTGTCTATGTGTGGTCAGGAATAGGGATGCCTATTACAACAGAGCAATTATCTATCGATGTTTGACTGTTTTATCGACAACATGGTATGTTTTATCTTCGTTTTTTTGCTATAACTATTATATTACAATGTGAATTAAGGGTGTCGACACCCTTACAATTACAAATTGCAAACGTTGTGTGAACTTATTATCTGGCATATCCCTTAAATTGAACAGAAATAATGAAAATCGTATATTATCAGAAACATCTCACAAATCATAGTGAGGTCCTTCAAGTTTGTTAAATACACATTCGTATTTAAAATCTGGGACTATGACGACATTGTAATGTAATAGACTGATTAGGTATGTTTATCGAACTAGTAGTTCAACATTTAGTCAAGCTCTAGCGTAGCGTGACAATTTATATTTTTACACAAAATATCCTTTAATATTAACTATTGTGATAAATTATTACCGCACAATGATAGGACAAATAACCATGAATGCTAGAAAGTGATAACTTACACGATTTATGCTACTAAATCGACAAAATATCGTTTGAAAACAATCAACCGGCAAATCATATTTACCTGTGAAACAAGTGTTTGCCGTCATTTCTTCGGTGGGTAACAGGGCAATCCTTTATACTACACGATACCATATCGATTTAATTATTTGTGTAAATTTACCTCTTACTAGAATTAAATATAAAATCACTTTTAAATAACAGTCTCCGTCGAGAAGGCTGATACGGCTGATATGTCACTTCGAAAGTGGGTACGCTTTTGGGATTGTTTTCTATCTCTTTTGCACTCGTGTAATAGTCATATGACTGGTGGCTTCCCTTTCACACGCTTCCTTTCTCTATTAAGCGCTAGCGCGGATTCTAACTTTATGGTTGATACTTACAATACTGAACATACTTGACATTGGCAAAGTGCCCTGGCAGCAGTAAGCCATAATCAGAAAAAAAAAATTGTTGTTTATTTTCAAAGTAATAATTATTTGTAAAATAATATCTGTGCTTCCATTGTTGCCACGTGTAAATTATACGGCCCAAGAAGAGGCCGACATACATTTTATTTACGGTTTGTGTAATGGAAATGCCGCAGAAGCAGCAAGAGTGTACCAAATTCGATATCCCAATCGACGTACACCGCAGCCTTATACTTTTACGAATGTAAGTAATTAGCTGTTTTCGTATGCCTTATTTCTACCTAGCTACTTCAAATTTATATGTCTCTTTATACCTAACCCACGTTTATTACTGTTGCAGGTACATAGACGGTTCAGTGAGATAGGTCTACGTTCGACGCCAAGGGAACGTGGCATCGTTTTAGACGTGCAGGACGAAATCGATATAATGAATTTAATCATTGAAGACCCGACATTGGCCACAAGACGAATAGGTCGTATTTTTAACATAGGACACGACAAAGTCTGGCGTTTATGGAAGCGATACGGTCTGCATTCTTACCATTACCGCAAAGAGCAAGGGCTTCTGTCACGGGACAATTTCTCACGAATTACTTACTGCCAAAGATCAAATGAATTATTAATACAAAACCCACAACTTATCTCTGAAATTCTGTGGATGGACGAGGCTCAATTTACAAGGGCAGGAATAATAAATTCAAAAAATTATCACCATTGGGCTGAGCAAAATCCAAAGATGGCGAGGGAGTCTTCGTTCCAACATGAGTTCTCCGTAAACATGTGGGCAGGAGTATTAAACAATCGCCTCATTGGACCAGTGGAGATTCCAAATCGACTAAATGGTGACAATTACTTGGAATTCTACAGAATTTACACAATTTGGAATGGTTTGAAGATGTTCCACTGGAAACACTGCGGACGCATTGGATCCAGCATGACGGAGCACCCGCACATTTCGCTGCTCGTGTTCGGCGGTATTTAAATGAGCACTTTGATGGGCGTTGGATTGGTCGCGGCAGTCCAACTCTTGCGTGGCCCGCCAGGTCTCCCGACCTAACCCCCCTAGACTTTTATGTCTGGGGTACCTTAAAAGAAAAAGTGTACTCAAAACCAGTGGCGACAAGAGAACATTTGTTGCAACGAATTCGGGAAGAAGCTGACGCAATGCGTGCAACTAATGTCAATCTAAACCGCGAAATACGGGCACGATGGAACATATGTTTGGAGAAGGAAGGCGGTCACTTCGAAAATGCCCTGTAGGTAATTTTGACTTTGTAAAAATATTTTTGTAGGTAATACGAAAAAGGGGATAATTTTATTTTTCATCACACTTGCTGTCTAAGCGCACCATTGCTTGCGCGCGTAGCGGGAGTAATAGAAAAGTGAAATTCCCTAGGGAGTAATAGAAATGTCAGTACGTCATTTAATCATATTATGTGTTAAACTTACTTTTTGGTTGGCAAGTGTGATGAAAAACATTGTATGCATCACGGTCGATAAGTGGAATACTAACTCGAGTCATAAAAGCTTCTAACACTCTCGTTAGTAATTCCGTACTTACCTCCCTTGATGCACAATTTACTATTATTTGTAGGATTATTATACAGGATTGTGTTTTTTGTTTGTAAATAAATGTAATTATTATTAATATACTAAAACTGTAATTTCATTTATGGTTAAATATACCTTACGACTATCAGTGACATGGCGTCTAAAACCACTTGGTTCCCACCAGCTTGTCCACTTCCGGGTGATTAAGAATTAGTCTCTAATAATTCTTAACGCCATGACACTGGTACTAGGTACTTATGTCGAAAACTAAAAGTTAAGATAAAAAAAGAAAATATTATTTAAAAATTTAGACAGTTCGCAAACATTGTTTTGTATAATAAAAATAAATACGAATAAACTATCTTTCACTACGCCACATAAAAATGAAAGAGAAACAAAAATAAAAAAATAATAGCTGTAGCAGGGTTTGATCCCGGGACCCTCTGTTTTATAAGCAAAGTAGCTACCACTGAGCTAAATTGTTAATGTGCTGTCATTTACAGAATTTCAACACTGTCATCAATTGACACTAACTGCTGCCTAACTCAAAAGTACCTTTTACAATGGTCTTCAACTTAACATATATTTATTTTGTATGAAATAGTAAAAAAATTTTTTTTGTTTTTAACAAAATGTGATATAGTCACATAGTTTGTTTTAACGAACCAAACATGATGTTAAAGTTAAAGCAATTACTCACGAACACCCTGTATGTAAACGTACGGAACACTTTCCACGCGAGTCTAACTCGCACTTAGCCAGTTTTAACACGTTTTTATTAGAGCTTCACTTGTAGCTATTTATGTAAGAAAATATTGAATCTTACTTTGAGCCACTTCCCTGTCTTCGATTAGGATGAAATTTTGCACACTCTAGTTCTTATGACTATACATAACTAGCTAAGAAACGTCATTACAAACCCAATATGGCGGCCTCCTCAAGATGGCGGACTGGCTGTTTGAAATCTACCCCCATGATATGTGTATCAAATGAAAGGGTTCTCTGTCAGGAATACGAAAAAATCGCGTTTTTTTAATCTTTTTATAACCCCGAGAGGTATTAGGCTAACGGTGGAAACTACCAGTCTACCACAGACTGTAATGTAACACAAAGAAATGAAATCTTTTTATTTCTAATAGGTATCTAAAATATTTACCATATTTTTTATATAAATAAATAAATATCATGGGACAAATTTACACAAATCCACCTAGCCCCACACTAAGCTCAAATTAAGGCTTGTGTTGTCGCACTAAGCGACTATATATTTATTATATCACGTATGCAATGGTTAAGAGTATTTATCTTACTTTTTATAGAAGTTGCAAACAATATGATCAATCATCAAACCTTGCATTCAAAATGTGTGTAATTTTCAATGTACGTCATTGAATACTGCTAAATCTAGGTGTTACTTAATGAACTCTTACCAATATCAGACTATCCTAAGCCATTAAAATAAAAAATAGTGTTAGATTATTTGAACGGTTTCTTTACATAGTTCGCAGCTTCTATAAAAGGCATATAGGTACATGCAATCCTATTACAATTCAGTACAAAATGTACCTATGTGATTCTGATTACATACACTTAATTACACGTAGGTACCTAGGTACTGCGTACGTTTATCCTACATAACTGTAGAAACCTATAACACAAATTCATAGCAAACAACCATGACCAAGTCAAGACTAAGTCACAAATATTTGTGATAAACATACACAAATGCCCTCGCCTCTGCTCGAACTCAGAACCTCCAGCTTCGTTGGCAAGGTCACGTCAATACTGAACCGACTGAGCTACGGAGGCCGTCAAAATGTTCATGAACTCGACTATACAATTCAACGCACAGAAATTATTTGTTATTCCAAAACTACAACCATAAAACTACCCCCAAGAGAAAATTACTGAAAAGTAAAAAGGAATAAAATAAAAGACAGCCGCAGTCCACTCACGTCATCCCTCCATTACAGCATTGTCCTGCGACAATGGGCCGGGATAAAGAATCGCGGCCATTAGGTAAATTTCCTTATTCATTTTTTGCGTGACACCCGAGGGTAGCGGTAAAAAGGACGCGCATTTATCATGGCCGGAGAGCTTGAGATTGAGATCTCGACACTTGAAGGTTTTTGCTGTAATCGATTGGAGTGCAGGTGCCGTATGAGGTTCGGAGGACTTCCTTACTTAGGTAGTTAGGGACTTGTTTTAAAATAAAATTTTCCTGTTGCATAAATGCTTAATCTCTAAAGACGAGATCTGATTTAATTTTGTATCTATTAGTTAATATAACGTAAAGTGTATGTAACATATCCGAAACGTACCGTATATACATAAGTGACTAATTGAACGGTTAGTTGGCGTTAACAATAAAATAATGTGAAATCTGAACACGTGTATCTCTAAGGAAGGGCACTCTGGTCCGACGAATTCGTCATCAATAATGCGTTATAGAAATTATTTCAATTTGGGGTGGCTGCATTATTCCAGTCACGCGGGCTGCAGGCGAGTGCGGCGGCTGATAGCGGCGGGGCTTATCGGAAACGGCTTACGGTGACCCCCGGCCCGGGCCTGGGCCCCCTGCGACATTCCTCCGACCCTCCGATCGATCTCAATGCAAATACCCACGGTAGGGGACCCTCCACTATTGTTTCTTGCTCGTAATTTTCTTATTGCTTTTCCGAAGTTTTCGACCGTCGTTTACCTATAGCTAGGCTGAACAAAGATGTCTGTAGGTATTAGATGTAGATAGGTATATTGTGATTTCGCAAGACATGTTATTGCAAAGTTGGTAGACAGGTAGATATGAGTTACTGCGTAATCGTAATACTTCTATGAAAGTATCATTTAGATGCGTGGAAGCCGACAGAGTAAAAACTTGATTCATAAACGTTGTAATCTACTCTCTACGGAATAGGGATATCGTGAATTGTATAACACGTACACAAGTTCGATACTATGTCGAAATTGTAAATGCTAATGCCACCTATAAATTCCATTTCGTCTGAAGTTACTGGGTAATATTGAAGGTCCATTACGTGATGGCCTGATGGCTGATCAAAAGTCCTATTCGGTTTTATATGCCACTGAATATTGAGCGACTGTCTGTCGTATAATATCCGCAATGAGATGTACGGGGGAGGGCGCAATATGAGAGCATACCTACCTATAAGGCCTTCATGTGGCTTCAAATCGAATACTAAGCCAAAGTTGATTATGTGGCTTTATAAACAATTCTTGAGCCTAAGGGAAACCGGGAATAAATTGACTAAGATTTTACTTTAGTTTATAAATAATTTTGGCTTTTTATACATAAATACGAAAAAACTACCATCACCACGTAGAGGCGAAGTAACATGAACTCCTAACTTTGCATGTATATGTATAGTTTATTCTGCAGCCAGGAGTTCATGGTACATCACCGTCGATGTATGATTATGTTTATTTTAATTTTTTTTGTAATCCTATATTTATCCTTTTATGTAATGTGGGGTATCGTTGAATAGGTCTTTGAAAAGTAATAAGGGTCCCAAAAGAAAGATTTTTTCTTAAGTCAATATTTTCGGAGAAAACTGCTTTAGAAGAAAAAAACATTGTGTCCTCCCTAATAGGTCCTAGGATCCGTAGGTCCAAAACATTAAAAAATAACATGAATAGTGGGCTTATAGAATACCTACTTTAAAATAAAACCGTTTTTGAATAACTACGGAACCCAACACTGAGCATGGCTCGACATGCTCTCGGCCGGATTTTTTACTTTCAATTCAACTGGAAATGGTATAAGTAGTGTATAATCTTTTTCATTTAGTTTTTCACGGAAACGTCCGAATTCATATTAGCCATTGAAATTAAACTAATTGAGACAGAGACAAATTCGGACGTTTTTTGTGAAAATATGAAGGAAAAAGATTTTTCACTATATCTGTAACTAGGTGAAGTTTTATGTCAAAGCTGGTGAAGTACTAAGATATGATAGCAAAAAAATATTATATTTATTCTCATAATCGGATATTCAAGCAATCAAGAAACATAATACTCGTAGTTGCCTAAAATAATTTGGAAAATGTTAGCAAATTTAATCAATACGCTGCAATATGCCTGAGTCAATTAAAATTATCTATGTCCTGCTGAGGCAATTAAAAGACCTAGGTAAAATGCATAATTGCCGTTAGCGTGAACATGCGGTAGTCGGCTACCGAGCGAGTCAATTTCGCAATTCGCAACCACGACTTGTTATTCAAGCTCCCTATTTTCCCGACGTATTTATTCATAGGTCGGCGCGTATTTTTTACTCGCTCATAAATATTAAATGCGGCTCGTGCCACTAGGATTTTCAATTCGACAGTTTCGCCGGATCCCCTTAGATTTTAGGCTTTCTTTCCGTGGATTAGAGCGGCCTGATGTATGGCCGCGGGTGGCGGTAAATCAAATTTTGATTGGTATTTTCTTTGTGGAAAGTCGGAATCGTCCGATGGGATCGTCGCATAACGTGGGTTAACCGATCCCCTGGCACCGCGACCGTCTTATGTGTATTACGATATTTTGTATTTCTCATTCTGAGGATAGACGTGCCGCGTCGCTGCCCAATTTCGCACTATCCCAACGTTCCCGACTAGCACCTCCTATACCTATTTACTATAGATATATCTCTGAGTTATTTTGAAGTTAGATCATGCTTTATACTTACGTCTGTAAGAATAAGTTGGAAACTTTGATATAGGTCGAAAGTAATAATAGACTCGTAGTACATGTCATGCACTTTTGCAATTAAGTACCTACTTAACAGAGTAGGTTAGAGAATCTGTTTGTAGTATAAATTACATAGGTAACTACCGTAATTTATTTATTTATTTATTTATTTTATTGAAACAAAGTTTACACGACATTACAGTTTACACCAATGCGTCATGAAACTAAAATTAAAGATACACAGGTAAAGGTAGTAATAACATAAGTATATTCGTACCTAGTTGCCAAGCATCTTAGGTACCTGCGTTACATACTGTCACAATTTTTAATGACATATTTTTCTATTGTAATAATCTTAAAACAATGTATCATTTGAAAAATGAACAGTCAATAACACTCAAATAGCAACTTTAAGTTTACTTAGGGGCTATTGGAATCAAATTTGCTTGGATAAGTTGATTTTAGTGAAATAACTCTGAGATGGCGCGCCCGAGGCAAGTCGTAACCGCTCGTGTGATCCAATTGCGGGAGAGAGCCGCTTCAAACGGATGAAATCAAATTCAGCCGCCCTTTAAATATTTGAACTGATGCTAGATTGGCGGGCGGGGCCGTGGGGATGCGCCTTACTATTATTTTCAGGTAAAAAAATCGAGGAAACTTTCTCAATCCGCGCTTATTTTGAGGGCGCCCGCGTTCGCTCATTTTAAGCGAATGTAGTATTATGATTGCTTCAGTTTTATTCATAGATCACATTTGTTGTTTTCGTTTAAGTAAATAGGTAAGCTGTCTATCCTGATTAAGGACTTGTTAGTAAAGGTTACGTTACGTTTCATTCTTCGCGTCCTCATCGTTATAATATTCGTCGTCAGCACGGCGAGGCGTTCGTGAACAGTAAGGTATTGTTAACGGAACTTACAGTTAAGCATACTTTGCAAAAATTGAAAATCGTAGCGTCACCCCGCGACACCCATCGGGTGGAGGTGGGGTCACCTCCGGATAAAAAAAGGATCTCAAGAAATGCTCGACCCTTTTTGTACTAAATAGATAGCTAACATGACCTGAGTGGAGTTTCAATAGATGCTTTCTCGACGGACGTAGCGACCTGTAAGGAATCGAGGGGCCGGTGAAGTGAGGCGCACTCCACGCCTCCGCCGTGTGTCGCAGTTTTTCCTTTTATTTTTTACGCGAGCCCTCCGAGGGATAAGAGCTGGAATTCTTTTTAAATTGGAAATGTTTTCTAAGAGGATTACAATTTGCGGAGGTGTACGGACGGTATTGGGAATAAGGGATAGACGTGTAATAATGTTTTGTGTTTAACATGCTTAGAATTCTTTAAGAAGTTTTCAAGTGGGGCCTCATTTATCGAAATACGTTTCCGGTTTTATTTTTTACTAGTATCTCGTTTTGCTCGTTCCTTTTTATGTATACCTACCTACCCATTTATTTACCTACTCATAAAAAATAAAGTTGGCTGAATTAAGGATGAGCGTCTTGTTCATTTCAAATTGTTCGAATTTAAATGTCTAATGTCTAATTCACACATTACTTCATAAGTAATCCACTACAAAAAACATGAATAACACTATTAAACTGTTTACAATAGGAAAACATGCCAAATAGTCGTCGCACGTGATCCCAACGCGTAAAAAGCCCATGCGTTGAGAAAAGAATTGTCGAATTTTATATAACTATGCCCTTGCTCCCCTAATTGTATAGCCTTTGTATCATCGCCACAAGGGCTACTACTGCTAGGTTCTAGGATGTTTCTTTGGGAATGCACATGATTATCCTTTGCAGTGCACAGTGGAAAGGGGCTTTATTTTTTAAATTCACCACCGCCCTAGCGACCGTCTGCGCAATTTGACCGGCTTTGTTGTTATAGTGCAAGAGGTACGATTTTATTTTTAGTACGTATTCTAATTTAAACGTTCCTGTATTAACTAATGACTAGGCCAGTATTGAACTTTGTAATTGTTATATTACCATAAAGTGATGGAAGCTGGGTTTTGGAGATGTCTACGCTTACGTATCAACAATTTTAAACTTGAATAACTCTACTATAGTACGGTCAAATCGTACATAATTTTACCCTAAACTCGCAAATCAAGTAGTATCGCTGCATTTTTGCTATGTTGTTTAGATACCATAGGACAGTATAAAACCATATTTTGCAAGCAAAAAAAAGTTGTGCTAGCTGGGTAGTACGTGAAAAACTGCGAAATGTACGGACATTTTTTAGTTTCTGATTTTTATTTAAAAAAACCTTACGTTTTTTGATATCATATGTAAATAAACGTTTAAAGACTAATAAATTTCCAACAAGTTGAGCTAACATGCATTACCGTAGGTCTTATAGTTTCAGAGATTCGAGACTTTAAAAGTACCCCTTTTTGTAAACTAGATAAAATTTTGTGTTTTGCTAACGTTTTCGACTTAATATCGCTTCACCTAATTATGCTACGAAAAACATGCAATAATTACCTTATAGCGCACTTAATATTCTTTAATTTAAGGGTAAAATTAGGTCAGTGAACTTTGTAGTTGAAAGTATAAACCCGAAATTCCAAAGGCAGGAGGCCCGCTATCAAAGTTTTTCATACAAATCGCAAGTCGAGTTGCAAAGCTGCAATTTTGGTATATTATAAAGGCCTTATAGATATATACGAAAATGCATATTAAAAGAAAAACAAAAAAAATATTTTGGCATAGGACGTAAAAAACGGAAAAAAAATCACACTTTTTTTAGTTTTTGACGTTTAACTAAAAATCTGTTATCTTTTTGATACTGATTGCTTTAAAACTAAGAAAGAACATTAAATTTGAAAGGATTTGAGCTACGTTGCATCACCGTAAGGTATATATATTTTGAGATAAGACATTTCATAAAGTGCCCTTTTATCAAAACATAAACAAATTTTAGGTTACGTTAAAGCTATTCACTAAATATAGGCAAAACGTTCGCGCTAAGAAAAAAATGTAATTGTAGATAATAACTACATTAAATTTGGAACAAATTGAGCCGATAACAATTACTGTAAGTCTTATAGTTGGGGTATACGAGGCTTCAAAACATGCATTTATTTTCTTAACTTAATGAAGGGCACATTTTAAGATGTCGTATCTCTAAATCTATATAATTTAGGGTAATGCAAGGTAGCTCAAATCCTTTCAAATTTAATATTCTTTCATTGTTTTATAGCAATTAGTATCAAAAAGTTATAGTTTTTTAGTTAAACGTCAAAAACTAAAAAAAGCTCGATTTTTTTTCAGTTTTTTACGTCCTATACCTAAATCCTTTTTTTTTTTCTTGTAATATGCATTTTCGTACATCCCTATAAAGCCTATATAATATACAAAAATTGCAGCTTTGCAACACGACTTGCCATTTGTATGAAAAACTTAGATAGCGGACCTCCTGCTTTTTGAATTTCGCGTTTTTAGTTTCAATTACAAAGTTTACTGACCTGATTTTACCCTTAAATGAAAGAATATTAATTGCGCTATAAGATAATTATTTCATGTTTTTCGTAGCATAATTAGGTAAGGCGATATTAAACCAAAAACGTTAGCAAAACTCAACATTTTATCTAGTTTACAAAACAGGGTACTATTTGAAGTCTCGAATCTCTGAAACTATAAGACCTACGGTAATGCATGTTATCTCATCTTGTTACAAATTCATTCATCTTTAAACGTTACCTGATATATATTGTCAAAAAACGTAAGGCTTTTTTTATAAAAATCAGAAACTAAAAATAGACGGTAAATTTCACAGTTTTTCACGTATAACGCAGCTAGCACAACTTTTTTTGGCTTGCAAAATGTGGTTTTATACTGCCCTATGGTGTCTAAATAACATACCAAAAATGCAGCTTTACTACATGTTTTGCGAGTTTAATATACGATTTGACCGTACTCTGTCATTCTATTAGAATTGATAAACTTTTATTTTAGATCACTTTATAACATGCCACAACTCATGAATAAAAAAATATTTATTTAAATTAATAGTACAAGCTCTCGGCCTACCTCTCAAAGTATTTACTAGGGTGCGATTTATAGAAAAAATATTTTTCTACTTTCGACGGGGTTCCCATTCGGCTTTAAACTGTAACCACCCACAATAATTGAGTTTCTATTGGGTTCTGTAATGCATGCGCATAGTGCATACTGTTGAGCCGTAATATGTGACAGGTGGCCATTACTAAATTAGATACACTGCAAATGGAGCATTTTGTCACTTTCAATGAATATATTGACGTCGATGTATTGTTATACCGCATTGAGTGATAAGGTCTATAAAAGAGTAAAAACTGGACAGGAGCGTAATTTGATACTATGCCATTTGTAATTTTAAGATCCTTGTGGGCTTTGTGACACTTGCAAAACTTTGAAAGATTCAAACGTGATAGTTTTATGTATTTACCTTTTTAAAGAAACCTGTAATAGTTAGTATCCCATTTCTGTATAAAATTAATTGTATATTTTTGATATGCATAGGTAACCAACCAATTAACGATTGGAATAATAAGTGATGGCCCTAATATTTAAATGCATTAACATTTTTGTATCAAGCTGTATCAGGCTGAATAAAAAGAACACATGAACATTTGTTTAAATATTAGTGCCATCACTTATTATCCAATCGTTTACTGGTTACCTATGCATATCAGAAATATACAATTTATATACAGAATAGTTAGAGTATGCTATACTGTAAGGTACCACAGAATTAGAACTTTGTTTAATTTAAATTAGCACAACTGTCAATAACTTTAATAATTGTTGCATTCGTAAAATTGGTGCTTATTTTGGTACCTGTTATTTCTTATTAGATTACTGTTTTTTTATTTTCAAAAATGTATTGCTAACTCTTTGTTAGTTATCAGTGATAACTTATCACAGTTGTTAGTTACAGTATTGCTCTATTACCTACCTACACTTAAACTATCCTAGGTTATATTCGGTTACATATTCTATTAAAAAGAGAATTAAAGAATAGTAAAACATGATCAAGTTACCAATTTATTAACATGGAATCAAATTATTCTAATCTTAACAATAAAATTAGGAAAATGTTTTGCTCAACACAATCACAATAAATTATATCATGTAGGTGTAGGTGTACATTCAACGTGAACAATAAAATAACGAGTAGCATTTTACGTATAGAAAATCTTAGTAGAAAGCATCCGAGATTAACGACAGTAAGGCAGACAATAATGGAATGGTGTAAAATAGACTGATGTGGCCACATATCAAAAGACATTATGCGAGTGCAATACCTCGCCGGAAGTGTCCGAAAGTGGGCTTTATCTGTTATTAAGATGATTTTACTATTACGACTGCCTACATCCTGGGGACACATAAAGGGGAGTAATATGACAACGGTCATTATACGGAATGCTCTGAAATATAACCGCGGTAGTGATGGCTGGGGGACTTTTGACAAGAATGGAGAGCGGCGATAAGGAATACAGAGGATTATTCGGGTTCTCAACGACTTTAAGCTGGCGACCTTACCTGCTTTAAGATACTCTTCATTAAAGCTGTGGCAACTAAATATCATTAGCTGTTTATAATAAGTTTTTGTAATTATAGGTTGTTTTGGCTAAATATATCGAGGCATATATATATGAGCACTTTATAATAATACCTTACACATAATAAGAATACACACAAAATGAATTTTAACTCGCCAGTTTATCTGAAGTTTGTCGATGAAATTGAAGAAATAAAATTTGAACTCGACATTTTTTCAAATAGTGTACGCTTAACCGTATAAATTGATAATGTTCGTCACAATTAACATAGTCTTCGATCCACATTTTGTGTTTTTTAAGACAGAATTTTCTGCTCTACGCGATGGCAAGGAGGCTAGAACGCGCATTTTTGCCAATTTAAGGGTTAGGTACATTTAAACTATCGTGTCGATATACAACATGACGTACAACATGCTTCCTTTTATCGATTAACTATGTATATTTTTAATGTTATATTATAATAATTTCATATTTCTGATAGAGAAGATGCTCTAATACAAACGGTCACTTAGTTACCTTTCTGTTAAAGCTACACCTACTTTCTGAATATTTTATTAGTAAACGTATGGTGCAATACAATGTGGAAAACAATAACATCCTATGCTATATTTTTTATAACACAGGATTATAAAAATAATAATTCTGACCATTCGTTCGCCCTATGATAATAAAAGATACCTAGGCACATTATAAACGGCGTGTCCTCGCCCATAACATTGGCCGCGGGGCGTGTCGTAGTTAAATGTTTTATTGTGTTTTTTTACGTTTTTGTCCTTAATATGGCATTCTAATGTGTCGTATTAATTTTGGGATCAAGTATCTCTATCCTTTAAATACACGAAAAGAGTTACTCAAACTACATCTATATAGAAAATAATATTACGTACGTTTTAAGTACTCGTACGCCCATTTTGTATTTTCTATTAATTAATAGCTTATTAGAAGTCTAACGGGTACCTATAAGACATTTTTATTGTATTTCGTTTTTCCATTTTTTTATAGTTTTCCTACTGAGTGCAAACAAGCGTACCTTTATAATAAAAATAAACTTGTGCAATTTTTATGAAGACCTTTTTCAAAGAACATGTCGGGCCATGCTCAGTGTAGGGTTCCGTATTTACCTATTTAAAAAACGGCTGGGTCGATTATGTTCGAAATAGTTTTATTTTAAACTTATTTTATTTATTATTTATTTACCAATGGATCAAAAGTTAGAGGGACGAATTTTTGGTTTCGCGAGCGGTTGTCTCCGAAAATATTGACTTTAGAAAAAAACTTTCTTGTAGGACCCTTCTTTTGGAAGACTTATTCAACGATACCTCACGCTGTATGATTACAGCATAGGTAATATAAAAATCATCCCCACATTACTAATAGGGTAGGCCCCCCAAAAAAAAAAATGTGTACTTATTTATTCTACCACTTTGTCGACGTGATTAATATGTATAACTGTATCAAATTGCATCTTTCTGGTACTAACGGCCAC